>SNVD02013909.1:0-86275 GCA_013180625.2 Boswellia sacra
TTTGTACTCCCTTTTAGAATTCTTCTTGAATCCTTGGTTTCTTCTAATCATCCTTTTTAGCTTTCTTGTGATGAATGCAAGATCTTCATCGTCTCCTTCATCGTCGGACTCATCATCTTCTTTTGTTGAAGATTTGAAAGCGATATTTTTCTTTTTCTTGAAATCTTCTTCATTCTCCTTCAAGGTGATTTCATGAGTCATGTGAGAACCCATAAGTTCTTCTAATGGTAGTTTGGTGAGGTCCTTTGCTTCTTGAATTGCCGTCACCTTTGGCTCCCAAGATTTTGGTGACACCTAAGAATCTTTCTCACCATTTCAACATTAGAATAAGATTTACCAAGAGATTTCAAACTATTAATAATATCCGTAAATCTAGTAAACATTTCAGAAATTGATTCATCCGATTTCATCTTAAAAAGCTCATAACTATGAACTAGCATACTAATTTTGGATTCTTTAATTGACTAGTTCCTTCAGGAGTTACTTCAAGTGTGTGCCATATTTCTTGTGCCGTAGAACAAGTAGATATTCTATTAAACTCATTTCTATTTAGAGCACAATACAACACATTCATAGCTTTAGCATTCAAACTCAATTTCTTTTTATCATCTTCACTAAACTCTTTAGGTTCTTTAAGCATGCATCCCCCATTTTCAATTTTGGTAGGAACAAAAGGTCCTTCCAAAACAATAGACCACAAATCATAATCAAAAGATTTCAAGAAAATACTCATTCTAGTTTTCCAATAAGAGTAATCACTTCCATTAAAAAATGGAGGTCTAAAGATAGAAAGTCCCTCAACACATGAAGTTGAATTAAAAGTTGCCATAGCTCAAAAATCGATTAAGATTTAAAAAATTGAGCAACCTTGCTCTGATACCACTTGTTGACCCAGGTATGGCAACCCCAGAGGGGGGGTGAATAGGGTTTTTATTTATCAAAACGGATTTAGAAAACTTTTCTTGAAAGATCAAAATTAGTTCACTCTTCTTTGAAAATAAAGGTGAAGAAGATGAAATTAGAATTTATCAAAGATGCAATCAAAGAATAATAATGATGAACAATCACAAGTGCAAGTAAATGTAAAGAGGAAAGGGATAGAGAGAGTGCAAACTCAATTTACGTGGTTCGGCAAACCTTGCCTACGTCCACAGGCTCCTAGCTCCACGAGCTAATCTTTCCACTAATTTGTAGAAATCTTTACAACTTGCTTGATGAAAAAACCTCACCAAGACTTTTTCTTCCAACTCTTGATAACACCACACCAAGAGTTCTTCTTGATGAACAACCTCACCAAGGCAACTTCCTTCAACTCTTGATAACACCACACCAAGAGTTCTTCTTGATGACCAACCTCACCAAGGCAAATTTCTTCAACTCTTGATAACAACACACCTAGAGTTCTCTCAAGGATAACTTTTTATCCTTTACAAGAAGATCTCACTCTCACCACAATACAAGAACAAAGATAATTTTTACAACAAAAGTATAACTCTCTTCAAAGAGTAGATAAATAATATAAAAGCTCTCTAAACTTGATATTTCTCTTGCTTTTTGCGTGATAAAATGCTTCTCTTGCACTTGTTGAATGCATGGGAGAATGGCTCCTTTTATAGGCAAATGAGATGAACTTAATCAAGTGAAGACACCAACTCCAAATTTTCTGCCCACCATAAAAACCGTAATCTTGTATTTCATTTTTGTCAATGTTCCGTTTGAAATTTGAAATTCTGCAAAACATAAAAGATTTTCACATTTGAATAAGATTTCCAACGCATTAAGAATCAAGTCATTTGGATATCTGTAGCTCAAGATATGGCCAAAAACACCATTCGGTGCTCATGTGACTTGATTTTTCTTTCTTGTGTCAGTCCACCAAATTGAATGATACTTCTGTCAGCCTTCCGTTTGAAATTTGAATTTATTCAAAACATGAAAGATCTGTATATTTGAATAAGCTTTCCAAAACATTAAGAATCAAAGCATTTGGATATCGCTATCTTAAGATATGGCCAAAACACCATTCAGTGCTCATGTGAGTTGATTTTTCTTCTCTGTGTCAGTCCACCGAATTGCATGTCAATTATGTCGGCCTTCTATTTGAAATTTGAATTTTTTCAAAACATATGAAATGTTCTTCATTAAGTCATATTTCCAATGCCATAAGAATCAAGTCATTTTGATTTTTTTAGCTCAAGATATGTCCAAAGGAGTATTCGATACTCATGTCAGCTGCTTCCATTTGTCTTTCAACTTGCATGATGATTTGGACAACCTTGCACTTGAAATTTGAATTTCATTAAAACATATGAAATGTTATAAATTGAGTAAGCTTTCCAAAGGCTCAAGAATCATCATTTGGATATTTGTAGAGATATATATGACCAATTGATTGAACATTGCTCATGTGTCACATTTCTTGAGTCAATCCTTGTTCTTAAACTTTGGTGCCTTTAACATGTAGTCTTCTCCTTAGCTTCAACACTTCATTTTAATAAGCCTCTTCTTGATTTTAAAATTATTTCAATGATCTTACTCTTGCACATAAATAAACATGTTAGTAAATCTCAATTAATCGATGTGTATTGTTATCATCAAAATTATCATGTAGCCTTAGGGCTAACATGCTCTTGGAATCAGGGCTTGACTTTAAAGAGTTAAGTTTCGAATTCTTACCTGATGTTGAGGCTTTCACAAAAATTGTTTTTGATGAAGATGCAACATTACCTTCTATGTACCACAATCTATGTTTGTTGGAGTTGCCTCTTCCAAGACTCAAGATCTGATCAAGTTTGACTGCTCTAATTTTGAGTTAATCAACACACCTCTTGCTTTCAACCAGTTCTGTTGTGATTTTCTCAATATGTGTTGTTTTGTCTGTCAAAACAGTCTCCAGCTCCGAGATACGTTTTTCAGCATAGGATTTTTCACATTCCAGCATCTCAATCATCTTCTTCAAGATTTTGATCTCTTCCTTCTTATTCAGCCATTCACCACAGAGTGTGTTGTATGTCTCTTGTAACTCTTCATAGTATTCTGGTTCATCTTCTTCATCAGAATGATCAACACTGGTTTTGCAATTTTCTGTTATGTCAGACATAATAGCTTTCCCTTTATCAGCTGCAAATGCAGTAAATGCAACAAAGTTGCTCATGCAATCTTGATCTTTTGACTCCGATTCTGATTCATCACTCCAGGTTGCTGTCAGTCATTTATTCTTCTTCTTGAGATTAGCACATTCAAATTGAATATGCCCATAACCAGAATATTCATAACATTGAATCTGCCATTTCTTTTCAGGTAGTTTTGACTTCTTCTTGTCATTCTCCTTACTGAACTTTCTGAATTTTTTATCACTTGAGTTTGATAGCTTTCCTTGATTCTTTTTTCTGGAATTTCTTTTCATGAACTTGACATAATTTCTTGTTAGAAAAGCAATCTGTTTAGAATCAGTTTCATCAAGCTCATCATTACTTTCATCATCAGGTTTTTCAATTTTCACATTGAATGCAATGCTTTTACCTTTTTGCTTCCTAGTACTCTGATTAATTTCAAAGTTTTGGAGAATGCCTATCAGTTCATCAACCCTCATCTCATCAGTGTTTTTAACTTCCTCAATGGCTGAAATTTTAGGTTAAAATTTATCTGAAACAGACCTAATTATCTTGCTAACAATTTTTGCATTAGTAAAAGTTTTGCCAAGCATGTATGCCGAATTTGTAATGTGACATATCTTAGAGTAAAACTCAAAAATCGACTCATCCTCATACATCATCAGATTTTCAAATTGAGAATTTAATCTCATCAATTTAGATCTTTTAACAGATGCAGTGCCTTTATGTTTTAGCTCAAGTATGTCCCATACTTCTATGGCCACTTTGTACCTTGAAATCTGTCCGAAGTTGTTTAAGTCCACTGCAGCAAAGATTGCGTTAAGAGCCTTTGAATTCCAATTGGAATGTCGGTATTCTTCATCAGTCCATTCATCCTCTGGTTTGGCTTCGGAATCACCAAAAGCATTAACCTTTGTTGGCGGTGTCTATCCTTTTAGCGCACTAGTCCATGCCCTATCATCAAGAGATTTAATATACATCATCATTCTTACCTTCCAATATGAATAATTACTGTCATCAAGGATAGGTGGTTGTGTTCTGGATCCTCCATTACGAATAAACTCCGTTCTTCCAGATCAACCCGATCGTTTTCTTCACTTGTTTATCAGTGAACCTGCTCTGATACCAATTGAGAGTTCTAGAAGTATGCAGTTATAAGTAATATAACAGTAAACTGTAAAGTAAATCGGCATAGGAGGAATTTTACGTGGTTCAGTTACAAAACCTACGTCCACGGATAGCTATAGAGCTATAATTCAATAAGTTCTTGTTTGTACTATCTTTAGGACCTTTTACAGTGTTAACTCACCCTCACACACTAACCTAATCTTTGTAAAACAAAATCTTCGCAAAGATCTTAAACTCTAGTGACACTGCTCACTTTCTGTCGTAGATAACTTAATAGCACACTGTTAAGTTATACATAACACATGACGTCTGACATTGAATTACATAAACACTTAATCCGTAAGTTATCCCAAGTATCTACTAACTCACGCAGACTCAATCAACAACTCATATATGATTTCTACTACTCATACATGAATCAAAAGACTCAAAGAATCAAATTAAAGAAGCATCCCAATTTGCGTTGAAGCTCTTCTATCAATTCATGGAATGCTAAAATCAAGACTCTCAAAAACACAACCAAATCAGCTAACCCGTTAATCTCTCTTCTACGTGATCAGCCCATAGTTATAACATGGTATATATAGTGAGAGGCATGGACGAAATCTCCTTTAGAAATCATATAAAAGATCTAAATCAAAATCATATTAGAATTAGGAGAAATAAAATGGGAAGTGTTATAATTAAACTCCTAAAGGAATTTGAACACCAATAAATATTCTCCTATTTTATTTGGAATACAAGATACTATATCCTAATCTTAAGGAGAAATTTATTATAAATCAAATACTTCCTAAAATATAATTCTAGAAACAGTAAAATAAGAATTAGAATAATATTCTTGTTTCATCACAGGTTGATCAAAATATAACACATACATGTTGGCACAAAAAATCCCGTCACCAACATTCTCGGTACAAGTGCTCGACACTCGACATTGATACTCGACACTCAACAAGTTTGACACAACAGTCTCGACATACGACACAATCGCAACACTCGACAAAATCGACAACCATACTTGACACCTATAATTTCAACACAATCAACTCGACACAACAATTCAATACGTCTCGACACATCTCGACACGTGACATAATCTTGACACCAACATTAACAAGAATGATTATATAAATAAGAAAGATGGAGAGACAAATCTGGAGTTAAGGATGTGATTTTGGAAGTCAGGGAAAGCAATTAGAAAAATTAAAAAGGAAAAAATTAAAGTAATCAATTTCAATAGCTGAGTCACAATGTAACCAGGCATTATTCATTTTGCAAATCTTAAATCTTAAAGGCAAAATCCTTTTGGTGCTCAACTAACCATCCGACAATTTTGTGCGTTTAACCTTAGGCACAAAACCTTTTGTAATCTTTAATCTTGTACTGCAACCTATTCAGGACTTTCTTCAAACACCTTGTTTACAGTTACTTCCCTTGACCAAGCTCTATTGCAATACTCAATGCTAACCCAATGGTACAAACTACAAAGTTAACAAGATCCCATTCATAGAAGTATTCTCCTTGAATTAGTAATAACTCAATTCCTGATTTTGCTTAGAACTCATCTTTAATTGACCCAAAGTCAAGTCTTTTTCTTTAAAAATATAAGTTATTGGCCTCTTAACAACACAACATCTAAGCCACGATCAATAAACTATGCAACAGCCACAAACCAACCAATCACTGCTGCGCACCAGCCATGTCTAGATCGCAAATTGCCACCATTGCCTAGGCCTTACAAACTAACAACCCACATCCTCCGAAAACCACCGACGTCCAACCACTATGTCTATAACACCAAGCTATATCTAGCAGCAAGAACAACTGGGAAAACCCACAACATTTGTTGGCTCCACGACAACAAATTATAGCCACTACAAAAAAAAAAAAACCTTTCTTTTCTGAGATTTAATTATTAGAGTTTGGGAAGGAGATTAACGTAAAGAAGAAAGAGAAGAAAGAAGGGTGAAGTAGAGAGAGAAAAAGTTTAATTTTTATATTATAACATTAAAGAAAGTGAAATGACTTTTCTAACCCTTATAGTTCAACTTATTTATCCTTATTTAATGGTCAAACTAATGAAAGGATAGTCATGATGATTTTTTAAAATATAAGAGTAGACAATGATAAAATTTGTAAATGATTAATTTATATGATATTTTACCGATACATAAGGATGGTCTATAACATTAACCCAAAAATAAAATCTTAAACACTAAATTGTTTCTCTCCCCTCTTATTTGCTTCTTCATGCCACTTCTTCTTGTTTTTTTTTCTTTTAAGCCTATTTCTTTCCTCTTTTTAGGGGTGTTCAAAAATACCCGACCCGACCCGACCCGATCGGGTTTTGTCGGGTTGATCGGGTCATGACCGGGTCAATAGGTTAGATAACCCGAAATCGGGTCAGTTTATTCGGGTTTTTCTGTAATCGGGTTTAATCCAGAAAACCCGAAAAAACCCGACCCGATCAGTTAATATTTATCTGAGTTTGAATTTGACACGTGGCAGTATTTTATTGGATGTTTCACTTTATTATTATACACATTACCTTACCGAATCACAACTATAAAAGGGAAAATTTCCCAAATTCTAACCTAAAGAACCCTAATACGCAAATTGCAATCAAATTTCAGGAATCTGAAATTTTAATTTGGGAAGAAGACATCTCCAGCCCTCAGCCTCAAGCACAGACGTCTCCTAGTCTCCACCGTTCCACGGCTGCCAGCCCTCAAGCATAGAGGTCTCCAGGCTCCCGCCTGCCGTTCCAGCAACCAACGACGATCTTGGCTTGGCTGAGATTCCAGCAACCAACGCGACGAGCCGACGACTTCCAGCAACCAACGACGATCTTGGCTTGGCTGAGATTCCAGCAACCAACGCGACGAGCCGACGACTTCCAGCAACCAACGACGATCTTAGCTTGGCTGAGATTCCAACAACCAACGCGACGACTTCCAGGCTCCAGCAACCAACGACGATCTTGGCTTGGCTGAGATTCTAGCAACCAACCCGACGACTTCCAGTGCATTTCCGGTGACGATAGTCCTTTAGCCTCTAGGTTTGTTTTTCAGTTTCAGAGCATTCGATCTTGGTTTGGCTGAGATTCGTGGATTTGGGTTTGAATGTGAGAAAGCTGCTAATTTAATTTCCTTGGTTTGCTGATGAGTTGTTTTGAGCCATAATATGATAAAAAGTAACGTTTTTGATGTGCAATTGCTCTAGTTTATGATGAGTTTTTTGAGCCATAATCTGCTAAAGTAACGTTTTTGATTATAAGATTAGTTATGCATTTGCTTGTTGTTGAAAGTTGATAAGAAAATTGGACCACATCCATTCGATTTGTTTGTCTTGATAAGGGGTTGTTTTCATGTGGCTGCTGAGAGCGTTTCCAGGGAGGAAATGACAATTGCATTTCATGGGCGCTTGGATTGGTTTGAATGTTTTGTGGATTTGTATATTGAAAATTTGGATTGGTTGCTGATATTCTTAAATATTGATATTAAGATCATAAGATGTACTTGCCGATATTCTCTTTCATTTTCTGAGTAAGAATCCTGGTGATGAAAAAAGCCTATGTACATTTCAATTTTCAGCTTTACATTTCAGCTTTAGTGATGAAATTTGAATATGATCTGGGTAAAATGAATATGCTGACAAGTTCCGTTTATGTCTCAAATTTCAATGGCTCATAATTATAAGACTTTCTCATTAGCTTTGCATTCCAAATGCTCAAGGGTGCGTGAGCAGAGCAATTGGAAGTAAAATTAAAATTAATTAATTGGATGAAAATGAAAGAGAAGGTTATACTATAAGCGGTTTTGTTTGATAAATTATTTAAATAAAATTTGACATGGTGAAAGTCTAGTTTAGGCCGGTAATAGTGCTAATAATTTTCGGTTACCATTATGCTCATTTATCCCTCACATTTAATGTATATATTATTACATTCCTTCATTTTCTTAAAATAAAAAAAATATTAATCAAATTTGACAATATTTCCAATTATGCATGAATCAAATTTGACAATATTTCCAATTATGCATGAATCAAATTTGACAATATTTCCAATCATGCATACATGCATACATGCATGCCAGTACCATTGCCTACCTTCTTCAATGTCAACAAGACAAAATTAAAATCTACATCATGCATGATCTTGTTAATTAATTTATCTAATGTATATATTATTTACATGTATCAAATTAATTAAACTTTCAAGTTGACAAAATGGTCTTGATGATGGTTTTTTCAGGTAGTATGACTTCTAAATCAACTACTCCCGTTCTTATCGAGGACATCCCTGAAGAAGCGAGTAGTGAAATTGCTTCCCAAAAAAATAAGAGGAAAAAGCCTCAAGTATCCGGTGTATGGGATCATTACAAAAAAGTTGGAGGAAACAAGTGTGTATGTGGCTATTGTGGGAGGTCCTTCCTATGTGATAGTAAGAAGCACGGGACTAAAACATTGTGGAATCATTTATATAGATGTCCAAAGTATATTTTGAGTGACAAACAAGCCGAGAAGGATGACAAACAAACAGTTCTTTCTTTCGGTCCAAAAAGGACAGAAAGTGGAACCGCGAGTAATCTCGTAGGTATAGGCTTTGATAAGGAGGCAATTAGAAAGTCAGTTGTGGAGATGATAGTTGTAGATGAGTTACCATTTAAGTTTGTAGAGAACAAAGGGTTTCGGCGTCTCATGCGAGTTGCTTGTCCAAAGTTTGAATGTCCATCAAGAATAACGGTAGCAAGGGAAATTTTCTCTTTGTTTTTGGGTGAGAAAGAAAATTTGAAGAAGTATTTCAAAGTAAGCAAGGTTAGAGTGTCACTAACTACAGATATTTGGACTCCAATACAGAACTTAAATTACATGGTGATTACTGCACATTTCATTGATGATAACTGGAGATTACACAAAAGGATTTTGAGTTTCTCTCAAATTGTGAATCATAAAGGGGAAACTATTGGGAAGCAGATTGAGTCTTGCTTGCTTGAGTGGGGATTAGAGAAAATATTTACAATCACAGTGGATAATGCTAGTGCAAATGAAGTGGCAATCAATTATGTGAAGAAAAAGGTACAGGGTTGGAAAAATAGTGGGCTGATTCTTAATGGGGATTACATGCATGTTCGTTGTCTTGCCCATATTGTTAATCTCATTGTTGGTGAGGGTTTAAAGGATCTTCATAAGTCCATTGCTAGTATTCGTAATGCTGTGCGTTATGTGAGATCATCTCCTGCAAGATTACAGAGATTTCAGTCTTGTGTTGAACATGAAAAAATTCAATGCAAGGGAAATTTAGTAATGGATGTACCCACTAGATGGAATGCTACATATTTGATGTTAGAGAGTGCTTTACATTTTCAAAAAGCACTTAACCGTTTGGAGGAAGAGGATGGACACTATAAACTCTACTTTGCAGAGGAGAAGACGTTAGGGCCACCTACAGAAGAGGATTGGGATCAAGGTAGATTGTTTGTTAGTTTTTTACATAATTTTTATGAAGTAACTCTAAAGTTTAGTGCTTCTTTGACTGTGACATCACATATTGCATTTAATGGGATATGGAGGATTCATAGTCAATTGATTGAGTTGCAAGAACAAAGTAGTAGTGTTTTGTGTGATATGGCAAAAAATATGAAGAAGAAATTTGACAAGTACTTTGGGTCTTTTGATAGATTTAATGAGATGTTGCTCATTACAGTTGTGCTTGATCCAAGATTCAAAATTAGGTACTTTGATTTTACTTGGAGAAGTTTTTGGGGTGATACTAAGACAGAGCAAATGATAATGGGCCTTAAAATATTGTTAGTTAAGCTATATGAAACTTATAAGCCTTTAGTAGATAGCTCTTCAAAAGTGGCAAGGACTGAAGTGTCAAAACTCCTTGTCGGTCATATCCCAACCTCAACATTGAGTGATGAAGTTCAGCTGGTAAAGCCATGGGTAGATCCAGCTGTAAGGTTTATGGATAATTTGACGAAGTCAGAAACATCAAATGAGGTGGATACTTATTTAAACAATGCCAATTTAGTGGGGCAGACTGAGGATTTTGATATCTTGGCTTGGTGGAAACTAAATGAAGGCAATTTTCCAGTGTTATCATGTATAGCAAAGGATGTTCTTGCTATACCGGTCTCTACTGTTGCTTCAGAGTCAGCATTCAGTACTGGAGGGCGGATTCTTGACCAATTTAGAAGTTCATTAACTCCTAAAATGGTTGAATCTTTAATATGCTCACAGAATTGGTTAACTTCTACATTGATTGATGAAGTATTCCCAACTACAGAGACTGAAGAGGATGCTATTGGAGATTCTGTGGGTTTTTATACTTCAATTGAGACAGGTAATTAGGGATTTTGATTAATAACTTAAAATATCATTTGCAGTTAACATTTTAAAGCATTCACTAACTAGATTATATTCATTTGTGTTTGTTTGTCATTGATATAGAAGTTTTTAAATCAACCATAACAGCAGTTGATCGTATGGAGCTTGATTGATGGGTGTCAATTTCATAGGTAATAACTAACTCAACATATTTTCATTACTGATTGCTAGTGCTCACACAAATTTATTTTTGTTTGATGTTGTTAGAAATATGGAAGAGATGACATTCTTCTTTATCAATTCGAGTAAGTGGAATGCTACATATTTGATGTGGTGGAGATTATGTCATGCTCCGTTTAAAACTTGGATTATTGTAATTTGCAATTTTGCATCTTAATTATATGTATTTTGTTTTACTTTGGAGTCTATATTTATGTGTTGTAGTTGTACTTTGGACTCTATATTTATGTGTTGTAGTTGTACCTTGGACTTTATATTTATGTCTTTTACTTTGGACTGTAACATTATATTCATATGTTGTTAACTTAGATTTTGAGTAGCTTTCAAATGAAATGATATTGTATGTTAAGGGTGAGTATATATTAGGCTGAGACTTGAGAGTGCTTTTCCATTGTTTTAGCTTAGATAGGAGATATTGTTTGCTTGGGTTTATAATGTTTTATTTTTTGTTGTATTTATCTTTGAGTTTCATTACTTTCATAAGTAATTAGTCTTAATTTGTATATGTATATGATATAGATTAATATATATTAATGGGCCTTATTTTATATGTAGTATAGATTATTTTTTGTCAATGGGCCTTATTTTGCATATAATATAACTTTAAAAATATAAATGGGCCTTAATAAAATGTTGTCAAACAATTTGGGCTAAACTGTTGAATTAGCCCATCATCCGACCCGACCAACCCGACAAACCCAACAAACTCGATCATCCGGGTTGGTCCCGGGTTTCAGATTTCATAAACCCGATTTCGGGTATAAAATCGAAAACCCGATCATGTTTCAGGTCGTGTCGGGTTGACCCGACCCGACCCGTGAACACCCCTACCTCTTTTCATCATCTTCAATCTAATTCTTCCCTCGTCATCTTCAAGAGTTTTTCTTGTCTCCTTCCTTCGTTCCTCTCCCTTCTCTTTCATCTTCCAAATTCACCAATAATACATTCTACACGACATTTTCAATTCCAGAAGCGGCCCTAAGAAGAGACCGAGGGGGGCCTAGGCCCCTTTGAAACTTTGAAACCTCTTTTACTCCCTTATTTCTTATAATTTATAATTACACCTTTCTTAAACAATAGTTTTTAAATTATTTTTCTTTCTTTCTTTTTTAAACTAGTACCCTATCAAACTTATATTTCTATAACTATATTATATATCATATTTGTATTATTTCTTTCTCTTTATAATTTAAATGTATAAATTAGTATAAAAATTAGTAAACTTCTTTTTAAAATAAAAATTGTGATCGAGTCTTTTTATTATTTTTATGCATTTGTAACCTTTTTGGATAAAATTTAATAGTTATTATAAATTAATGATTTTTGAGAAAAAAAATCTGGAGAGACATTTAAAAGAAAATTCTTTTTTAAGTTGACATCATTATATTTAAGAAAAATTTTAACAATTGAATACAAAGTTATCTTGAAATCAATGAAAATATTTGTTTGCAAATTTTGGACATAAAACTTAAATTTTGGATTATAATGTTAATATAAAATTATAAATAAATTTTTTTCATATATGATAACGAAGTAATTATGCAAAAAAATTTTAAATATAAATACTTGTCAATGATAATAACTAATATATATTTATAAAATAAATTATAAAATATTAATATTTTATACTTTAATTTATTGTATTAAGATTATTTAATTTTAAAAGATAAGATTCATTATATTTTTTATATATTTATATCTATTTTTAAATAAGTTTTATTATACTATTAAAATTTTTTTAAAAAATTAATTTTAAAATATTAAAGACAGCTTTTAAAATAAAATCTTCAATTCCTTGAAACAATACGACCATAAAGTAATGGCTCTCTCCCTTTGCTTTCACTTTCGAGTGCGCGCGCGCGCCCGCGTATATATATATATGATACGAAACCAGCAAACAAGCAGCTAAGCATACCACAAGCAGCAAACCCGACAAATCCAACAACCCCAAACCGTAACCAACAACCTCATAGACTCAATTCATGCTTGCGATGAGAACTTTAGAGGCTGCCGCGATGAGTTTGAGATCAGGCTTCAACTTTTGTTTTCGGTCAAAAGAGAAAGCAGAGGAGAGTGTGAGTAGAGGATGAGAGGGAGAGGAAAGCGTGATTAAAGAGAGCCAATAACCAGAGGGGAGGGAGAGTAGAGTGTGAGCAGCAAGCCAATGACTAGAGGAGGGGAGGGATTTGTTTTAGGATTGAGTCAAAGGATTTTTGGGTACCTTTCCAACTCTATTCCCGACCTTGACTTCTCTCGGTTTCTTCCTCTGCACGCACGACTACTGGCTCCACGTACTCCAGCAGCTCGAAGACGGCGAGGTCACCTACGCTCTCCAATTCGATCTGATCAAGCACGTTTACACCTTCACATCTTGGTTTACCCTGATGCCCACTGAAAGAGAGAATCTGGACCATGGTCTTATAAAGATTTTTTTATTATTTTTTATATTTTGTTAAAATATATATTTTATTATTTTAATTAATAATAATTAAATGATTATAACAACCTCCTGTTGGAAATAATTACTGATGATGATAGTTAAATGAAATAGATTAGTTAGCATTTAGTTAGAGAAGGAATAATATGCTGTAATAGTTAGCTGTCCAGGTCAGCATTAGTTAGTTAGTTAGTTACACAGCAAGTATATATAAGAAACTTCCTCTGTACATTTTCATTCATTCAGTAATAATACAGAACATATAATTCAGCTCATTTCTTTCTTCAATTCTCTCTTTCTATTCAATTCAACTTGGTATCAGAGCCAATGGCTGATCCAACAAATTTTTTTCCTGGAAACTCAACTTTCCTGAGAAACAATCATGAATTGAATGGGGGAACAAACTCATCTAATGTTCCGATTCCTCCTCAAACTCAACAAGCTACTGATCATGGAATCTTCAGCTCTCCAGCATTGCTGTCGACTTCAATCTCACTTCCATCAGTTCTTCCAACTCTGTCGATCAAGCTGAATCGAAACAACTATGGATATTGGAGATCTCAGGTAATACCTACACTTGGAGCCTATGATCTTGAAGGATTTGTTAATGGAGAAAGAATCTGTCCTCAACCTTTCCTCTCTGCTCATCATGTTTCTGATCTGAGTGGTAATGCTCCTAAAACTCCAAATCCAGATTACATTTTATGGAAAAGAACTGATAAATTTGTTCTGAGCTGGTTGTTATCTTCAATTTCGGAAAACATGTATGGACATGTAGTTAGATGTCAAACATCCATGAATGTGTGGAACACATTAGAAAGATTGTTCCTCACTGAATCAAGAGCACAAGTAATGCTTCTTAAACACAAACTTCAAACCACAAAGAAAGGATCCATGACTGTTTCAGAGTATTTCTTAAAAATGAAAGAAACAGCTGATACTTTGTTTGCTGTAGGACATGAAATTACTGATGATGACTTGCTGTTACATATTCTAGATGGATTAGGATCTGAATATGATGCAATAGTTGTCAATATTAATTCAAGAGTAGGACATGTTTCAATTGAAGAAGCACAATTTCAGCTCCAAAGTTATGAGCTTCGATTGGCTCAACACAATGCAGCTGCTCAGACAGTGCATTTTGACCACAATGTCAATGTGGCACAGAGAAATTACAATCAATTCTCTCATGGCTTTAACAACTTTAAAGTGCCTTACAACAATGCTAGAGGTAGAGGCCGTGGGAAAGGCAACTCTGGAAGGTTTCATGCTGGTGGAAATGGAAATGGATATGGTAGAGGAAATATGAACAACAAAATTGTTTGTCAACTTTGTGGCAAATCTGGTCACATTGCAGTTAAATGTTATCATAGATTTGATATTACTTTTCAAGGAAATGCTAGTGTTTTCTCAGGACAAAATTCAGGATACAATGCCAATGGTAATTCACAAGTTTCACAGCAAGTCTCATCACAAGCCTATATTACTTCACAGCCTGTAACAACAAGTGCACCAGCAATCTCTTCCACTGCTGTTCCAGAATCTACATGGTACTTAGATACAGGAGCTACAGACCATATTACAGCTGATATCAAGAACATGAATATCACAGACCAATATCGTGGGGCTGAAACAGTTCAAGTTGGAAATGGTAATGTTCTGCCTATAATGCATATTGGTTGTTCTATTCTGCAATGTTTCTCACATTCAAAACCATTAATTCTAAACAAAATTCTTCATGTTCCTGGCATCACAAAAGATCTGTTAAGTATTTCTAAACTGTTGAAAGATAATGATGGTCTCTATGTGGAATTTCATCCTTGTTTCTGTCTAATCAAGGACAAACAAACCAATGCAATACTCCTCCATGGCAAGCTTGACAGAGGATTATACAAGCTAACTTCAACTGAAGATAGAAGGGCTACAATGTCTCAATCTGCTAGAACATCAACTAATATGCAATCTGTTTCTTTGTTTTCCTGTGTAATCAATAAGAGTACAGCTGAGTCTAATAAAGTTTTGTGGCACAAGAGATTAGGTCATCCAAATGCCAATGTCCTAGCTCATGTAGCATCACAATGTAGACTGTTCTCAAGTAATACTACTGATAAACTGCAGTGTACATCATGCAAGTTTGGAAAACAATGCCATGCTTCCTATCCTAGCTCTTTAACTGTCTTCTCTCAACCTCTTGAAATAATATATGTAGATGTGTGGGGACCATCTCCAGTAAAATCAGTTGATGGATATACATATTATGTTCTGTTTGTTGATGGCTATAGCAAGTATAGCTGGATTTATCCACTGAAATCTAAGGGAGAAGTTGCTAGTATATTCCCTCTTTTTCTAAATCTGGTTGAACGACAGTTTAATACCAAACTAAAATGTCTACAAACTGATTGGGGTGGTGAATTTCGGCCCCTACAATCCTTTCTTGATAAACTTGGGATTATATTCAGACATTCATGTCCCTATATCCACCAGCAAAATGGTGCTGTTGAAAGGAGACACAGGACTGTAGTGGAAATGGGGCTGACTATGCTAGCTGATTCTGCTCTTCCTTTCAAATTCTGGTGGCATGCCTTTCATACAGCCACTTTCTTGCTTAACAGATTACCTGCTGCAGTTTTACACCTTGAATCTCCCTATCAAAGACTATATCATAAACTTCCTGATTTTTCAATGTTGAAAGTCTTTGGATGTGCCTGTTACCCCAATCTCAGACCTTATAATAAACACAAATTATCTTTTCATACATCCACTTGTGTGTTCATAGGATACAGCAGCTGCCATAAAGGATACTTGTGCCTGCATTCATCTGGTAGAGTTTACATATCCAAAAGTGTGTCATTTCATGAAACCATATACCCTTTCAGAACTTCACCTGAATTTAAACATACAGACTCTACTCCACTTCCTAATAATCATACTTTCTCCACTTCCTGGTTTCTGCCAACATACAATACTTTCAATACTTCACAAATATGTCAGCCAAGTAATCAATCTAATGCACCTCAGCTTACACCAACTGATATCATACCTACTGTTTCTTCTCCTGAGCAAGCCTCAAACACTTCAGCTGCTATTCCTACTGAACATCATTCTATTGCAGAAAATTCACATCCTAATCATGATTCAACTTCAGCTCAACCACATATTACAGGATCTAATGTTCATCCCATGATCACTAGAGCCAAAGCTGGTATCTTCAAGCCCAAGGTGTTTCATCTTAACACATCAGATTCCTTATTCACCAGTGAGCCTGTCACAGTTACTCAGGCTTTATCTTCCCCTCACTGGAAAGCAGCTATGCAGACAGAATTTGATGCTCTTATTGCTAACAATACTTGGTCTTTGGTTCCTGCTACTGGTGATCTACCTATTGTTGACAGTAAATGGGTGTTCAAAATTAAATACAATTCTGATGGAACCCTTCAGAGATATAAGGCCAGACTAGTGGCCAAGGGCTTTCAACAGTCTGCTGGTGTGAATTTCTTTGAGACATTCAGTCCTGTCATCAAACCATCCACACTCAGAGTAATGTTCACTCTAGCTGTCACTCATCAATGGCCTATTAAGCAAATAGATATTAATAATGCCTTCCTTCATGGTGAATTGCAAGAAACTGTCTATATGCATCAACCAAAGGGCTTTGTCGACAGCAATTATCCTAATTCTATATGCAAGCTACACAAGTCCCTGTATGGTCTGAAGCAAGCCCCTAGGGCCTGGTTTGATAAACTAAAGGGTGTCTTGCTTCAGTGGGGGTTTGTAATGTCAGCTGTTGACACTAGTCTTTTCATTTATAAGAAGGAAAGTGTTTTGATTCTTTTACTGGTCTATGTTGATGACATATTAGTCACTGGAAACAATGCAGAAAAGGTGCAGCAAGTGATCAAGGATCTCAGCTTACAATTTGCTCTTAAAGTTCTGGGAGATGTAAGCTATTTTCTTGGATTTGAAGTTAAAAGGACTGCAGATTCCTTGCTGTTAACTCAGAAGAAATATGTTACAGATCTACTAAAAAAATGCAATATGCTGGAAGCTAAGAAAGCTAGAACACCTATGGTAGCCAATCTGAGGTTATCAAGCAGTGATAGTGAGCTGTTTGAACAACCAACACTCTACAGAAGTATCATAGGTGCATTGCAATATTTATCCATGACCAGACCAGATATATCTTTTGCAGTCAACAAGTTAAGCCAGTTCCTTCAGTCACCAACTTCATTGCATTGGCAGGCTTGCAAAAGAGTATTAAGATATGTCAAAGGGACTTCAAACTATGGTTTGCTGTTCAAGCCTATGCAGTCTCTAACTTTGACAGGATATAGTGATGCAGACTGGGCAAATTCTGTTGATGACAGAAGATCTACATCCGGATGCTGCATCTACCTAGGTGGAAATCTTGTATTTTGGTCATCTAAGAAACAGAAGGTAGTGGCAAGGTCATCAACTGAATCAGAATACAGAGCACTGTCCCAAGCATCAACTGAAATCTTATGGCTGCAAAGTTTGTTAGCTGAATTGGGACTGCAATTACAAGATACACCTATACTTTGGTGTGACAATAAAGGAGCAGAGTCCTTGGCTGCAAATCCAGTTTTCCATGCCCGAACCAAGCATATAGAAGTGGATGTACATTTCATCAGAGAGAAGGTGTTATCAAGGCAGTTAACTGTCAAGCATGTATCAACTGAGTTTCAGCTTGCTGACATTATGACCAAGCCTTTAGCAGAAATCAGATTTGAGTTTTTAAGAGACAAACTCAACATTGATACAGAAAACAAGTTTGCTGAATCAATTGATCCCAGCTAAACTTGAGAGGGCATGTTGGAAATAATTACTGATGATGATAGTTAAATGAAATAGATTAGTTAGCATTTAGTTAGAGAAGGAATAATATGCTGTAATAGTTAGCTGTCCAGGTCAGCATTAGTTAGTTAGTTAGTTACACAGCAAGTATATATAAGAAACTTCCTCTGTACATTTTCATTCATTCAGTAATAATACAGAACATATAATTCAGCTCATTTCTTTCTTCAATTCTCTCTTTCTATTCAATTCAACTCCTCCTATAATCGATTTATTTACATTCATCTAATTCATCTAACGACAAATGTAATAAAAGGATAATCTTTGATGAGTTTCTCAAAGCATAGTGATCAAATTTAGATAAAATTATAAAAGACCTATTTATATAATAATAAGTTAAAATATAGAAGAGATCTATGATATTAACCTATTAAAAAATTATAAACTATAATAAAAGCTTACATAATTATTCTCACATTCCCAATATGAATAACCCAGTTTGTCAATTTTGAAACAAATATTTCTTTATAGTTGTTGAACCATGCGATTGTTATATATTGAAATGCCTTTGAATAACTAGTGAACTCACTTTACAATAAATTTAAATGCTTTATAGATTCTAATCATTATAAACTTATTGCAATTGTTTGTAATTGCAAACATTTTTTCACACTTTGTTGTAATGCATGCCTATATTAATATGTCGCATGTATAACAAAAATGCTGAACATTAGGAAACTCTCTCTCAACAACACCCATTTCTCTATCGCTAACAGTGACGTTTGGCAAAACATTAACATCCACAACACTCTTTTATCTAATTAATATTCTCCAAAGTTGATTATCCACTCGCTTAACGCCAAGGTACACAGAAGCATTAAAGAATGTTATGTTATTAGATGTCAGTTCTACAATCTCTAATGAGGAAAGGTAATGCCTATTTGTTTTCTAAGTGCAATCCATTATTAGAACGTGTGAAAATACATGCAAAACATCAGTACTCACAGAATGTGCACAAAACTAGTCTTAAGGTACCCTGAGAACTTCAAACTGATTGCATTTGGGATCTCCTAACCATCTCTGTGAACTTGCAATTGTTGAAACATGTACGTTTGGTGTATCGTATAGAATTGTATTAATATACAAGGATTGAATAATATTGGATGGGATGGGATGACATTAGATAATGTATAATAAATACTGTATTTGGTGCGATGTTGTATTGTATAAAATTTCATATAACGATAAATTCAAATTTTATCTTTAAATTGATTTAAATTACTTTGAAAAATAATTATATAACCTAAATTATTCAAGTTAATTAATATTCAAAATTTTCTAAATTAGTAAAAAATAGAGATAAAGAATATTTTACTAAATATTATAAATTAGTCATTAATATTTAATTGAATGTTATAAATTATTTTAATAGATTATTTAATTTTTAATTTGTTTAAATTAAAACTTTATTTAATTCAAACCGTGTTTTCGGAGACAGCTGCCGCTCTTTTACAGCCTGAACCGAAGGCTCACCATCGCATAAATTACGTATTTATTGCAATCAATGCTGTACCGAACACCATTAAAGCGAAAGCAAATCTGAGTGATGGCTAGGTTGGGTCATAGCCGGACCTAACTTTTTGAAGTTCTTTTTTTTTTTTTTTTCTTATATTGAGTAACTAAATTTGTGAATTTTCACTGTTTTTTATTGTAAAACATCAAAATTGTTCAGATTTATAAATTATTATTCTAAATCTCCTATCACTGTTTGGTTAACATATAGTTTTATAAAAAAAAAAGGTTATTCTTTTTAACTCTTTGATTCTCATTTTAATTTTAAATTTTAAATTTTGTGATGTTGTTGGCTTGTGTTGCAATTACATATTGATGTTAATTATTCCTTTTGCCAACTGAATAAGTTATCATTTAATAATTGATTTTTAATTCAATTTATGGATAATTCTTTACAAAATTAAACCATAAATCTAACGCAACATGTAGTTATATATTCACAATATCATAGCATATGATATCTTAGAAGTTAAATTAAGAAACTTAAAAGTTCATTTATAGGAATTATTAGATCTACATTCACAAGGTGAGTGACTGAGGCTTAAGAGAAAAGAAAATTAAAAATTGCAATTAAAAAATTTTGTTAACAAAAAGCAAGAAGGAAGACAACTTACGAAACCATAAGCTTTGCAATTTAATAATTTTGAAAATCCTAGCACAACACAATAAACATACTTTGAGTATTACATATATAAAATTAATAAAGGGCAAAAGATCAAGTAATTATTCCTCTTTTCTTTCTAGCTCAACCGATCTAGCCCAATCAAGATTTTATTTTTCTTTCGTCCACCTCTTATTAAAACATCTTTTTTCTAATGTATATAATGATATTATTTTTACAAACTATTTATATAAATTTATATTGTATTATTAAATAACTGATATATCATTCATATTAATTAATATAATTAAAAATTAAATTTTATTTATCTAATCAAATTATGATACATCAGTTTACATAAATTAATTTATATATATAACTTATAAAAATAGTATTACTCGTATAAATATTATGCTAACGGTAATCGTGCACTCCACATGATTTTCAATATCCGATCATCATTGTTGTTTGACTTTTGACCTTTTAATGTAAACATGGATATCTTTTTGTATCATTGGTTGTTTTAAATTTTTCACCATTACTTTTGACGTTTGCAATGCAGCATTCCTTTTATAAACTTCACAAGTCAACGAAATTAATGTTTTTCTAATTCAAAATATCTAAATACAAAACAATCTTAATTAAATTAACGAAAAAAAAAGTATTAAGATTTAAATTAAAGTATCTCATCTCATCTATAAAATTCATTCAACATTTGCCTTTAAGTAGATACCTCATAATTTGTAAATTCACTCTCAATAATCCATTATACATGAACTAAGATTGTTCTATTGATTAGAAGCATCATCGGACAATGAGAGTGGTTGGTCATTTTAGATTTCTTTGATATATGTGTCATAGTGCTGGTAAATAAAATGAAACAAGTTTGATTAAGAGCAATTATTTACTATTATGAACTTACAATAGGCTAACTAGTAACATATTTCTTTAGTATAAAATTGCCTCTCATTTGGTTAGTTAAAAGTTCTCTAAAATGTTCTATTTGGTTTATATCACCTAATTCTATTATGCATAGTTATGAATATTCAAATAATATAGATATATGTTGTTGTATGCAAACAAACATCATTAATATGTACAACTCTAAGCAATTGGATATATTGTTAAACAAATGTGTAATTGCTAATAATCGAGCATCTTAAATCTATTGAACTCGACAAACTAAACAAGAATCAAACTCATCCTTGCCAGTTACAATAAAATTAGTTCTTAAACGGTAAAATTCATACTTCTTCTTCTTCGTTACAATCATCCCAAGCGTTGATTTGGTTCTCTATTACTTAAGTATGAAAATATTGTAATAATAAAACATACCTATTTGATACTCCAAAGACAAAAATTTAGGTTATAAAATATGGAAACACATGATGTATAATATAGTAATTATATTTTGATGAAATTATATTTTTTATTATTTTATTTTAATAAAAATGTATTATTTTAATATACCCTTCTTTGTAATTTGCTTTAGGGTTAATTTAGTCTTTTAACTATTCATTAGGGGTCCTCGATTTTTTCTAAAGGAATATGATTCCTAATTTTGGAATTAATGGCTCAACTATCCTAATTAATTACATGACAACTGTGTGAACTATTAGTTGTAATATTAATATGACAACATGATATGTCTTAATGGTAAAATAAATCATAATTAGCTAAGAATATTTGTGGTTATGAAAAGTTGAATTAGGCCTAAATGTCAATGACTGGTTTGAATTGCCAATTGAGAGTTGATGTAATGCTTGAATCACCATGGATGGTTATTCTTGGTCCTCAATAAATCATGAATTGGCATCATTTACAATAATGTTATATAGACAAGACAACCTACCATTAATTCTAAGTTGATAAGGAAAGGGAAGAATCTAGATATGAAATGAACCAAAACAAAACAAAGCATGTAACATGATCATGTGTTTGATTCCTTTCATATTCAATAATAATCAAGAGCATGAGCAATACCATCCGTAGAATTTTCGAGAAAATTTTATGTACTCAAAAAGGTCGAATAACCCTTTAAAAACAATATTTCCGATGTCATAATTTAAAAAATAAAAATCTAAGGACATTTTTTTTGTAAATTTTCAATTTTTATTTTTAAAATCTAATATGAGTACGTGATTTACTCAAAAAACTGTTTATTGAAAACGAAAACAAACGGAGCCTTAACTTTTTCACTCATTCCATTGTCAATACTATAGTAAATTGTGAATTAATATCACATTATTATATTATTAATATTATATGTAAATTTCTTTTTGGATTCAATTTTATAACTATCCTCAGTGGCTAAGCTGCCATCACGTTGTGCGGCTGTTTTGAGCCGTTTTTTTCAAACCGTCCACAGATTTCGTCAGACAATTGCCCTCCAATTATCAACCGGATCTTCCGGTCATCTCCTCTTGTTATCTAGAATAATATCAGAAACCACATTATTGTTTTTGTTAAAATAAGCCCCAAATATTTGCAAAAAAATGTCCCATATCTTTTATAAATCAACAATAAAATACAAATACAAGATTCGTAAATGAAAATAAATTATAAAGTTTGGAGCCGTAACTTAAAATTTTTAGTTAAATTCTTGACACTGGTTTTTATTTATTTATATGGATTAATTGAATGGTTGTGAAGTTGAGGAGTAAATATTAAAAACAAGAATTTTACTATTTTTACAAATGCTTTTATATATGCTTTTTTTACACAAACTAATATGGCATGAAATTATTAGAGGTGTAAATTCAAAAAATTACAAAATTTAATTGAGATTGACAATATGACAATTATATATTTATGCTACACGACATGGATTTTTATAAACAAATTTATTTGAAAAATTTGTAAATAAAATAAATTTTCACTTCAGTCTTATAATTGTTTGATTTGAATGGGTGATGGCACATAACTTAAACTTAAAATTTAAATCATGATAGTCTTAACACGTGCCTCTAACCCCTTAAAAATTATATAATTTTCTTGAAAATTGTATGTCATAATTAAAAATCGTGCTCTGTGCAATCTTTAAAGAAAATTATATATTTTTCGAGTTGTAAACATTTGCACTTAATTATGACACAAATTAAGACAGACTACCATTTAAATTATAACAAGCCCTACCCAGGTTTTCCTTAAATTTCATTGTTAAATTAACAGAAAAGGAAGAGATCATTACAATTACATAAATTCTTTGGGGTCATTTAGTAATTAGAAATCTAATAGGAGGAAAAGGTGATTTGTCCTATTATTCACCCCCTGAAGAAACCCTTACAACTCTACCACCCAAGTCCTAACTAGGGATGGCAAAATAACCCGTCGGGTCTGGGCCCCGGTGTGACTCGTGTTTTAGGGGAGGGTCTTGATCCGTTTATTTTGAATTTAGGGATGGGTTTGGGCCTCTAAATGTGTTAACTCGTTCGATGCGGGTCTGGACCTGAGTCAACCCTCCAGCCCCGTTTAACCCGCCCCGCCCCGCCACGCATAGTATTAGGATGTAAATGAAAAAAATAAAGTATTTGAACTTATAAGTAATTTTTAGGGGTGATTATGATAAATTATAATATTTTACAATATCATGTAATTTTACTAGGCTATATAAACAAAATTACATCTCCTAAGCCATATAATTCCCGATTCCTGTCTCTAAGTCTCTTACTCTTTCCTGTTAAAATCCGTAAAAATCGAAGCACCTCCGCAGCTCCCTCCAAGAATCAACAAACAATACTTGGTTATCGGCACAAGAATTAACTACTAAAAAACCATCACTCCATTCAAAATCTAAAATTTCCAAGTAAACAATAATTCAACAGACAATACCAAGTCACCAACAAACAAAATCAACAAGTACATGGCGACAACAATAATAAACACATCAAGATAAACAACTCACGATAATAAAAACATATCAATCTAGGGATGTCAAAATTACCCGTACTATACAAGACCGTTATAGTTAAAAATGATACAAAAAGGCAAGAAAACAAAGCTAAAACAAACAACCTGCCAAAACGCTCGACAAAACTCGACGCGCTCGATAGAGCTCGACATGACTCGACACTTACATATCAAGTTGTGTCGAGATCACAACCGACACTCGATATCAGTCTATTTTCGAAGACATCGAGTGTCGAATGCATCATCTGACACTCGATACTTACATGTCGAGTCATGTCGAGATTCACAACCGGCACTCGATATCAGTCTATTTTAGAAGACATCGAGTGTCGGATGCATCATCCGACACTCGACACTTACATGTCGAGTCGTGTCAAGCTCTATCGAGCACGTCGAGTTTTGTCGAGGATTTTGGCAGGTTGCTTGCTTTAACTTTTTTTTTTTTATCTTTTTGCATTATATTTGATTATAACGGCCTTATATTTGCAGGTTGAAGCAAATGGCAAGTGAATTGACATCCCTACTTGTGTGTGTATATATGATTTTAGTTTGAAGATATATTGTCTTTAAACTTGTTAAAAAATGGACTTAATTGTGTACTTGTCAATAGATTGAGGTGGTTATGAAATTTTACAGGGGCGGGCCGGGACGGGTCTGGATCCACTCATTTATATTTTGCCCTCCCGCCCCACCCCCCTTTAAGGGGTAATAAGACAGGGCAGGATAAAATATAAATGAGCAGGACAGAACTAAATACTAACTATCCCAGACCCGTCTCATTGCCAACCCTAGTCCTAACCCATTATCCCCTTTGTCAAACCAAATTAAATTAAAAATTAGAACTAAAAAAAAAGTCAAAAGAGTAACTAAAAAGAGAAAGAAAAAAAAAAGGAAATGTATTTAGATAGAAGTGGGTACGTGTCATGGGATACCTGAAATCTCTGTAACCCGTAGAGGCAGTTATTATTATTTATTTATTTATTTATTTTTATATGTAATTGGTTTGGTTTGGAGGAGTAGGAGGAGGGACGACAACAACGAGGGGGTCTGTGTGGTTTGTTTCTCTTTCTCATTCTCATTCTCATTCTCATTCTCAACCGAGTTTGTTTATTGTTTGTTGGATATTCTTCTCTTTCTCTTTATCTATATAACCAAAAAAAAATCAAAATTAGAGAAATAGAAGGAATCAAAAAGGAATTCAAAATCAAAACCGATAAAATTTTATCAAATTTATTCACAAACAAAGAACAGTTGATGGTGGATTCTCAGAAGGAGCGAGGCAAAACCTCCCTCCTCGATAGCCTGTTGGGTCTTCTCCGAATACGCGTCAAACGCGGTGTCAATCTCGCCATTCGTGATATTCACAGCAGCGACCCTTATGTTGTTGTCAAGTTGGGAAAACAGGTTCCTCCCTCCCTCCCTCAATTTTTTCTTTTCTTTGAGAAACTTAGCATCTCTTTAATTTTGGTTTTGATTTTGAATTTGAATGCTTCAGAAACTGAGGACGCGGGTGATAAAGAAGGATGTGAACCCACAATGGAATGAGGATTTAACTCTATCCATTACAGATCCTGATGCTCCAATCAGGCTGGTAAGCCCTTTTTTCATTTTCCAAATTATTTATACCTTTTTTTATTGTTTCTCCCGCCATTAAATTTTGGCTTCAAACACTTCATATTGCTTGTCTTGTTACTCAAGTTTCCTCCTACAAATTTATAGCCATTTTAAGTTTTTGTTGGGTAAATCTTCTAGCCCCTTCATTCTTGGTTGTTCTGAATCTTGATTCTTGCCATTTTCGTTGGTAACTTCTGGGTTTTGATTTTGAATTATTTGAAGCAGCATATCATTTTTTTTTTAAACTAATACTATGTTTATAACCAACTTATGAAACATAATCTATACAACCTGAGATGATGGAATAAATCCACCGGTATTGTAAAAAATGAAAAATAAATGAAAGATTTTTTAATAAAAGGTAGTCTTCACGCGTGCCTAAGATTGGGAAATGATACGGTAACCAACGAAGCGATGATTTTATGTGGTTAGTTTGTAGCTGTAGAATTGTTATATTTTGAATTATGATTTGCTAGCTACAACAGATTCATTTTTTAAAAAGTGTCATGGTCTTACCCTTTATGATTCAGTTGCATTTGCTAATCAGATTCAACGCCAAGTAACAATCATCTTTTAATTGGTTGGTGTATGTTGTTCTAGTTTCTTGGATTGGGACAAATTAATCAGCACCATTAATGTTTGTGCTTGGTTTCAGGATGTGTTTGACCATGACACTTTTAGCAAAGATGACAAAATGGGAGATGCAGAGTTCGACATTAAAGCATATATAGAAGCATTAAAGATGAAATTGAGAGGTGTCCCGAACGGCACAAGACTCGCGACTGTGATGCCAAGCAGGGACAATTGTTTGTCCGAAGAGAGCTGCATTTATTATAAAGATGGCAAGGTTGTCCAAGATCTCTGTCTCAGATTGAGAAATGTGGAATGTGGTGAAATCGAAATTCAACTACAATGGATCGACCTTCCTGGTTCAAAAGGTTTGGGTTGATGAATTTTCCTTTATGTGCTTCTTGCATGCTTATGGGTGGTTTCCAGAGCTTCTACCATAGATATATACAAGGTCTTGTGAGTTCTGAGTTAGGTATTGGTATTGTTACTGATATGTATTAAAAAATGTGTACTTGTATCTGCTTATGGCTATCAAGCTTTTACTCAACATATAGGATTGAATAATTTTTGCTTCTTTCTATTCTAATGAATATGCTGGGTGAATTTTGTCATTTGTTTTGAAAACTATATTTAATTTTGCTGAGTTTCTGATGCAATTATCAGGTTACCTTATAAGATTCCAGAGGAGCATTTGGGCTAAATTTCCAAAATTATGTTAGGTGTGTTTGTTTTTGTATTTTGTGCTTTTGTTTTCAAAATTTGATTAGAATATATTATTGATTTTA
The DNA here is from genome assembly GCA_013180625.2 of Boswellia sacra. NCBI lineage: Eukaryota > Viridiplantae > Streptophyta > Magnoliopsida > Sapindales > Burseraceae > Boswellia > Boswellia sacra. Next base: position 27,118 of record SNVD02013909.1, read on the forward strand.
ACTTTTTTTGAATTTTAAAAGTGATAAATGGTTGATATTGATTTAAAATATATTGGTAAATGTGTTTTCTGTTTTCAGAAAACCAAATCAAACAAGACCTTTATGGTATGTTTGTTTTCGTTTTCAAAATACAATTTTCTGAAAATGCACATTTACCTATGCATTTAAATTAATTTTAACCACATATCATTTTTAAAATTAAAAAAAATATAACTAATCACATATTCTTATTAAATTTTGAAAACAAAAATTTAAATACAAAAACAAACAAACCCAATTGAAATCTTGCATTAAAAAAAAAAAAGAATAAAATGTGAAACACGGTAATGCTACACCTATAACTAAATCCTATAATCAACTGTTTATAACTTAAGTAGGAAAAAAATAAAAAATTAGAAAGAGAAGTTATATGTTAAATAGAATTTTACCAATTCAGGATATAAGCAGTTGGTTGTAGGATTTAGATTTAATATTATTCTATGAAAAAAGACTGTAATTCACAAGATATTCTTAAAATAATGCAGAGTATCCACAAGATGTTCTTAAAATAATGCAGTGTAAAATCAGTGCATCACACTAGATCCATTGCAATGTAAATATTTTTTTAATTTTATATTTCAATATGAGTATTTAAGTTATGAATTTTTTTTAACAAATGAAAACATGTTTATCCTACAAATTTCAATATACTATTGATTTCTGTATTGTGATATAATAGAAAGGTTTCAAAACCAATAATTTAAAAGATCCTAACCCTTAAACTAAAGTAATCTGTTGTTTAATAGTGGCTATAATAGTTTTCAATATTATCGAATTTGTTATTATTTAACTTAATTTCGAATTTAAATTACGACAGAGAGACAATTCCTTTATTTGTTTGACAAACGGCCCATATTTGAGCCCATCAGTCAGGCCCATATTTAAAACAGAGACTCGTTTGGTCTTGGAATTTAGGAAGGGGCCCCCATAATTCAACGAATCTAGTCAGGCCAGGCCCAGTCAATTTGAAACTTTTGACATTTCAGTGGATTTGGGCCCAACATACACTGTTAAAAAGTGAGTTACAATCCTCTGTGTACTTAAAAGCGCCCATGGGCACCATCCTCCAACAAGAAAAAAATGTTGTTTTATGTGAAAAATGATCAAGAGCTTCAACTTTTACCTCACATCCAATTGGCACTTAAATTTTACCTGATTTTCCTTTTTTTTTTTTTTTCAATCAAAAGTAACAAATCTATGCCCGATTGACCGATTTAAATTGGGTTCCTTTGATTTAATTATTAGTTGATTTATTTCGTAATTTTAATTAACTTGGATAATGTATATATTAGGAACATTTATCTTAAATGTTTTTTATGCAATCTTTGAACACAAATTTATGGCCATTTGTCTCTCATAATCCAATGGTCAGTTTTTCTTTTTTCTTTTAAAGTTGGATTTATATCAATTAATCAACTATCTCAACCAGTAAGCTATGAGTAGAACAGGGGGTGCCTAGAAGATCTGTGGAAAAAAAATCAAAATTTACTTTAAATTGAATAAAAATATTTTTAAAAATATTATATTATTATATTTAGCCCAACCAAGATTTTGTCTAAACATGAAAATTGTCCCTAAATTTAATAAAAAGATATCTATCGATATCTAATACATCCATATATAATCTAATTCAAATTTAATAAAAACTAGTTCATATACAATATGATAAAATTTAATTATTCGCATAAAAGTGAAAATCATTTCATATATACATACATACATGGCATACATCAGTGGCGGATACAGAAATTTTCTTCAGAGGGGGCACCGCATAGTTTAGAATTAAAATAAACATATAGCTAAATATAATAATTAATAATTAATTATAATTAAACTAATTTTTAGATGAATTAAAAATTAGATATTTTTTTAGTTGTTGAATATATATATATATATATAAGTTTTAAAGTCTTTTGATTATAATTTAATTAATATGTTTTGAATAATATTATTTTAACACTTTATATGAGAGTTAAATGTATTTAATATTTGGATTTTGATATTCTATAACTTGAGAATTTATTTTTTTGTACTATTTAATTATCTAAATTTTAGATTCTATGTAAATTAATATATAATGATGATGATTGAGTTCTAGAATATTTATAAAAAATTTAATTGATGTAGTATATACATTGCAAATAATCTCTCAAATCAACTATGATTATTTATATTCTAAATGCTTTTAAGAGTATATATATCATAACATTTTAATAATGCAATAACATAAAATGGAGACACATGAATGAACTCACCTAATTATGTAACTTTAAGAGGGTTTAACAGAAGCAACAACTAAAGTTCAGGGTGAACCAAATGGTAGGAGGCATATTTGTCAAAATCATCTAATTTTTATATGAATGTATATTTGTTAAAATCAAGTAAATTTTATATAAGGGTATATTTGTGATATTTGTGATAGTTGAAACTTAAGGGGTGTAATGAAATTTGAAATTTTCAATAGGGGCCATGCCCGTGCCCCCCCCACCCCACCCGATCCAAGCATAGGTCCGCCTATGACATACATATATATATATAAATCATAGTTAAATTTTATTTTTAATAAATGAGTGAAAATAAAAAATCATAATATGTTTACGAAACTCAATCTTATATTACTTTGGATGATAGTAAATTTCTATTTATGTCCTTGTATTGAATTATTGAATTTGTGAAATTTCTTATGGTAAATTTGTATCTTGTTTTAAGTGAAAAGAAAAAGTTAAAAGATTTGAATCTTATTATATTTAGTTTTCCAAAATTGGTACATGCATGGATGTAATGCTTTTCTTTTGCGGAATATTTTAATGAAAAAGATAAAATTAACAAGGCCTAACTTGGGACAAATACTATATCATTTAGACATAACTATTTGGAAAAGGTAATGTTAGTGGGTAGTACTTTTGATAATTGTTAGATTAGTATTAGTATTATATATTCTCCACCTTTACTAATCTCAATCCATTGATTGCCCAGGATCATATCATTATAGACTTCTCAAATTATACGGAATGTTAGTAATTCTTTAACCAACTAAAGTCATGGCTTGCTAATCATTGAATTAGGAGAAAAGTTGTTTGTTTTTGTTTTGATAAAGCTTCTCCGGATGTTAAGATGAAAACTTTTATGAATGATAGTGTAGAAAATTCACTCACTAGCTAAGAAAAAAATATTGGTTTACAATTCCAACATTCTTTCTTCTTCTCGTAGAATCTATCTAAAAGAGAATTTAGTTCTTCTTCTTCTTTTTTTTTTTTTTAAATCGTGAATATATAAACAGAATAAACTATCCCCGTATAGATTTAATTATTCTTAATAAGCAGATAAGAGTATTGTTTTATGAAATTAAAGAGTTAATTAGTTTCATATACAAGTAAAGATTATCAATAGTGTCCTTCAATCAGGATCCCATGCGCGACTTGGGTAAATGGGATACACCAAAAACACTTAGGAAATTGAATTGGCGGCATCCCAAATGTTAATAAAGGATTATGGATAAACTTTCCCTAATTTGAGGGATATTAAAATAAAAACTATTTCACAAACCACTTTACGACACGTGTGTACACTTTGATACTATTTCCAATACCATAAACTTTGAACTATTAATTTAAATTATCTCTTTCTAATTCCCAAGCAAAAGTCAATTTTGGATGAATGTTTTCAAGTTCTATGTGAAAATCCAAGCCAAGCCAAAAGCATCCCATTCTCCAACAAAGCAAACAACACATCTTTTATCCTCCTTTTGCTCAAATTGAAGCAACTTTAAATTACGTAAACTTTTTTTTAAATAAAAATTTATTTGTATACCTTAATTTGCTTTCCACTTAATTAGTTTTTTAATTCTCAAAGCATTGGAGCCCGTTCAACTCCTTATATCATGAATGGGATTGCTTCCATTTGTCTGTCTAATTAGCTGCCAAAGCTTATAGCAATCATATAAGCCTAACTCTAATCTTTGTTATAATTTTACTAGGCTAAGTAACACTTACCACCCTCAAAGTTTCGTAATATACAGTTTTGTTCTTAAGGTTTTATATAATGATAAATATTACATCTTTTACTGAAATTTCTATTTCATCCTTGAATGTTTCTGAAAAGTGAAATTTAAAGGAAAAATAGATAACGATGATGTGTTTTTCTACATTTCTTAATTTTTGAAATTGTCTTTGATGAAATCTCGGGAGGGCATTTTATTTATACCAATTTTAATGTGTTTCTTAAATATTAATAACTTGCTAGAACAAAACTCAATAAAACATTTTTTTTTATAAAAAAAGGCAAGAATGCTTCATATATCAAAATAACATATATATATATATATATATATATATATATACACACACACACACACACACGCAAGCAATTTCCAATTAAATTATTACTATGTTACTATATCATTATTATTTATAAAGAATGAATTTTATAACGTGAAAACTTGTATTGTTGAGATGGTTCACTCTCTCATAATAATCAAGTTAATAGTAATTCGAAAAGTAATATTTTATAGCATTGCAATATGGGAAAAAAAATTATCATAATTTGAGGGTTGTCATACTTGTTTTTATATTGAACTTTGGATTTAATGATCCATTTAAAGTTGCATACTTGCATGCGGGGATAAAGTAAGGAAACTTTAGGTTTAATTTTTTTTTTGATAACTAACTATTTTCTAGTAATGCATGTTGGGTTATATATTTATTTTTGCACTTACATAAATTTAATTATAATTAAAAGAATCTTCAAAAGGTGATTGCAAATAAATTGGACAAAACTAATCGATGTCACAACAATTCATGTTTCATATAAAATGAAAATCAAACACAAAAAATAGAGAACAGTTTGTTAGATAATATTATCCAACGTTATGTAACATTAAATCACTAATCAAACTGTAGAATCATACATTTGGCTAGTTAAAGTATGAACTTAGTCAAGGTTAATTAAATTCCTCGCCATGCCAAATTGAAGACTAGAAAAAGAAGATATGGCATTGCATGATCGCTATGTTGACCACTGCATGCAGTTCCCAAGCTCATCATTTAAAACCATAATTATTAGAAGAAAAATAATCATATATTTTCTCTACCTTTTCCATGCTACTAATTAGTAGTTCAATTTTCAAAAGGCCAAACTATATATAGTAAACTATTTAAGATTTAATTAACAAAAAAGTGGGATTCGAACACCTAATTTTAGGTCATTTTAGTTCCATTATCCTATTATGAAATTAAATTAATGTAAATAAAAAAATAATGATATTCATATCAAATTGTACCCCAAATTTAGGTCATTAATCTTATTTTAAACCTATTTTAAGCTTTAACAAAAGCAATATGTTAGCCTCTTCCATTCATAACAATCTGACGTACAATAATAAGACTATGGTACTCCCAAAACAAAAAAAAAAAAGGTTTTCTGAATATATGTCATTGACTTAATTCATTATAAGTTTTTTTCTCTTATGAGAAATTTATAGCTATTATCCAATGAGTGAGAAAATTTCAGGCTTATTCCTCGAACTACATTATCATGCTAATATAATACATTTATGTACGATTAAAGGATCAATATATAGATTTCATTTCCTTGATAACTTAACATTCTTAAAATATCATTTATTGTTTTTCATATTATTTCAAAATTTAAAATAAAATAAATAAAATTTTTATAAGTTATCAAATATAGGTACAGAAACCAAATGTCAATCGATAATTGCATATATTAAATCATATAAATATGTTACATCAATACAATGACTTGATATATTGGATATATCCTATACTTTGTTGCTGATGAATGAAAATTGGATCCTATGCTGAATTTTGTACTAAATCAAGAGAGATTTAGTGGCGAAGAAGAATCTTTACTCTCATAATTAATTTTTGTGAGTCCAAAGTTTTAAGTGGACGAGCAAAGAGATAAATAGGATACGATAAAGTGAGAAAGTGCATGACCATGCGTGCAATTATATTAATTAATTGCGCATAGTATTTGGAAGTTATTGAAGTTCAGAGGAACCTGAGGGAGATTGACACAATAATCTAATGTAAAATTAGTCTAATCTCTGTTCCCCATTTCTTGCATTCATTCATTCTTCCATATCATTATTAACTTCAACGCACGCTTATTTGCTTTTATCACTTCTAGGATTCCAAGATGCACTCAGGAGTTCCTCTCACTCTTAATTTTTTTTATCGTTTAATTAATATTTTTATTATTGATATTATAAATAGACATATATTACTAAATAATAATATTTACTTGTGCAACCATAAAAATCTAAAACAAGTCCATAGTGATCGATCACCTGTCTTTTTTATAATTTAATATTAACCGTATATTCTTAAATCATTTGAAAATAAAAATACAAAATTCATAAACAAACACACTCTTAAACGTCTAATTTTTCAAGTTTCGTGTTTTAGGTTACCAACCTCATATACTAAATTTCAAACTTATTTTAATTGTTACAAGTTTCGTGTATTACTTTTTATCATTTGTATTTTTAGAGATTATTTTGAGTTTTATGTTGCATTTTATAAACAAGCTATTGAAGATTCAAGAACTGTTATTTATTAATGATTCACCAACACCCGCAGAACTGGTTTAAAAAGAGAATAAGAAGATAATTGCAAAACAAAGAAAGAGCGGAAAAGGGAAGAAGAACCGATATCTGCCAGCTTGATATAATATTATTTACATCCAACCGTAATTAATTTAACAAAGTTTTTCATTGACAAAACAATTTTATCCAAGAACTGAAGCTTAAAAAATTACGAACATGCTAATTATCTTGACATGTCTAAGGGTTCCCAAGTGGGCTTAGCTTTAGGCTTAAAGAGATTTTGTTATCATCTATTTTCAACCTTTTAACCTTTTAATGTTTCATATGGGTGACCTAAGTTCACTTAAACTATCAAAAAAAACGTTCAAAGAGCGTTCGAAACTTCTTAACGTGCTAATAACTTATAACTCAGCCGTAAGGCTTGGTGTTTTAGGGTTTAAGGACTTTGTTCGAAATTTAAATTTTGAAGCATAAGGCTTGTTGCATGGCATTTTAAGACTTTTAAGTGCCTGATTCACTTAGCATGAATTGGTGAGTATTATTTGGACCTCCATGTGCATACGCAATCAATTTCTTTGATGTAATGTTATAAAACTTTTGTTATCTATCCATAAAGTAAATATTTACTTAAACTCACTTAATAAGAGGCTTGGAGTTTAATGCTTAATTAGGGCTTAAAGCTTTAGACTTGCAATTTGATGCTCAAGGATTGCGAAGCTTGAAGCTTGAAAGCTCAGCCCATCAAGAACTAGGATTAGCTAGGGTCTAGTAGTTCTCTTGGATTTAGTTGGACCCACCATTAGAATAGATTTACATAATAATTTTGATTATCCCTCAATATGTTTGGGGATGTTAATTTGACCTAGTAAGTAAGAATAGGGTCCTAGTTTGGACAAAAGTGAAAAACCCAAAAATTTCCCCAGGGATTGGAAGTTTCGAGTTCAAACCCTCTAAGATGAATAATCAAAGCTTGATCTCAATTAACGAAACACATTTGGTTGAAAGGTGTTGGAAATGCCAAGTAAGATACGGTTGGCAATGGCAATCCAGGGTCCACGTGAAGGTATCACCACTCTTCTTATACACTTGTCCTCTACCACTCCAATTTTAGTGCCCCATATACAAGCGCGTGGGGGCATTCACTTCTCCCGAAAATGATATAATAATTAATTGAATTTCACCAAAAAAAATAGGAAATGAGATGAGAGAATATTGCTTATCTTTTCTTTATCAAATCTTAATATAGAGTAATAACAACAATAATAATGAAGCATGCATGGACACAAAAGAACACAACACAATACAAGCCATGGTGGGCATGAGTTAAAAGGCGAATCAAAGGATAGGAAGAAAGAGAAAACCAAATTGCGTGAGAAAAGAAAAGAGAAGAAAAGAAAAGAAAAGAAAGGAAAAGAAAAGGTGAAGGAAGGGGCAAGAACAAGAGGCTCTTTACAAGGCTTGAAAGGCTCTACAAAACAAGTACTTGGAGACACACCCACCGCCAACCAACCAAAATTGCTTTTTCTACTATACCCTTTACCATTACCACCAATACCATGAGTCTTCCATTGAAGATAGAGCCCCGTAGCAACTTACCAAGTAATTTTTATTATCAAATCCAAACACTACTGAAAACAAAAAGGAAAAAAACAAAGCAAAATAAAAAAGCAAAAATCTCTGCTTTGGGGACTGCAAGTGCAAGCTTGCTCTCACAGCTCTCAAAGCTGTATAGTGCAAAAAAAATTCCTCTGTTCTCTGCTTATTACCCACTACTCCAAAGCCCCAAAAACACATGCTCTTCAGTTTACTTTGTCCTCCTCCTCATCATCATCACCACCAACACCAAAACCAAAACTTAAAACTTTCATCTCCTCAAGTTTTTGATCATCAATCTTCAGCTTCTCTCTTTGTTCATCAACTTCTTTAGATAGAGATCAAATATCTATCCATTCTTTTTGTTGAGTTTAGTGATTCTAGTAGCAGCAGCTAGCAAGCAAAGATGATCACCGCAGCAGATTTCTACCATGTCATGACTGCAATGGTACCACTTTACGTGGCCATGATCTTAGCTTATGGCTCAGTGAAATGGTGGAAGATCTTTACTCCTGACCAGTGTTCAGGCATCAACCGTTTTGTTGCTCTCTTTGCAGTTCCTCTCCTCTCTTTCCACTTCATCTCCACCAATGACCCCTACGCCATGAACTTTCGATTCATAGCTGCAGACACCCTACAGAAGGTCCTAGTTCTCGTTGTGCTAGCGCTTTGGACGAAGCTGAGCAGAAGGGGTTGCTTGGAATGGACCATTACTTTCTTCTCACTTTCCACTTTACCAAACACTCTCGTCATGGGAATTCCATTGCTCAAAGGAATGTACGGCGACTACTCCGGTAGCTTGATGGTTCAAATTGTTGTCCTTCAATGCATTATCTGGTACACTTTGATGCTGTTCATGTTTGAATATAGGGGTGCCAAAATGCTCATCTCTGAGCAATTCCCAGACACTGCCGGCTCCATCGTGTCCATACATGTTGACTCGGATGTCATGTCACTCGATGGAAGACAACCGCTTGAAACCGAAGCTGAGATCAAAGAAGATGGGAAGCTCCATGTTACTGTAAGAAAATCTAACGCTTCAAGATCAGACATTTTCTCTAGAAGGTCTCAAGGTCTCTCCTCAACGACTCCACGCCCTTCAAACCTAACCAATGCTGAGATATACTCATTACAATCCTCAAGAAACCCTACTCCAAGAGGTTCCAGCTTCAACCACACTGATTTCTACTCCATGATGGCTGGTGGACGCAATTCAAACTTCGGTTCAGCTGACGTTTACGGCTTATCAGCTTCCCGTGGCCCGACTCCGAGACCTTCTAATTATGAGGAGGATGGTGCTGCAGCCGCTGCTACTAAGTCAAGGTTCCATTACCACACGCCTGCAGGTGCTGGTGGTGCAGCCCATTATCCGGCACCTAATCCGGGAATGTTTTCACCAACTGGGTCCAAAGCAGCAGGTGTTGCAACCACCAATGCTAGTGCCAAGAGGCCAAACGGTCAGGCTCAGCAGAAAGCTGAAGATGGTTCTAGGGATCTTCATATGTTTGTTTGGAGCTCTAGTGCTTCTCCTGTATCTGATGTGTTTGGTGGCCATGAGTATGGAGCTAATGATCCAAAAGAAGTTAGATTGGCTGTGTCTCCAGGAAAAGGTATATATTTTCATTTTCTCATTTTATTTATTTAATTATTATTATCTAGTACTTCATACATGTGTGTGAAGTTTTGATTCTTGCAAGTTAATTTACTAATGGTACTGGTGTTGCAGTGGAAGGCAATAGAGAGAACCATGAGGCAGAGTACATGGAGAGAGATGATTTCAGCTTTGGAAACAGAGGAATAGAGAGAGATATGAACAACCATGAAGGTGAAAAAGTTGGAGACGGAAAACCTAAACCGATGCCACCAACAAGTGTGATGACAAGGCTTATACTGATCATGGTTTGGAGGAAACTTATCAGAAACCCCAACACATACTCTAGCTTAATAGGCCTAACATGGTCACTAGTTTCCTTCAGGTACAATTACTTCGATTTGCCTGTCACTTTCTGCTTAGATTAATCCCAAAAAAAAAAAAAAAAAAAATCTTCCAATCTGTTCTTTCATATTTGATATAACTTGTTGTTTGGTTTGCTTGTTTCTTGTTGTAGGTTCCATCTAGAAATGCCTGCCATTATAGCGAAGTCTATTTCCATACTGTCAGATGCAGGACTCGGCATGGCCATGTTCAGTCTTGGTCAGTAAAAATACATACATACATGCACATGCACATGCACATGATAAATCTCTTAAAATTGATGCATGCATATATCAAAGGAATTCTAGCTAGCTCTCTTATTACCTTTTTCCTCTAGTAATAAATCTTTGGTGATTCTCTCTTTCTTTTTCATAATTAAATGCTCTCGCAAAGCAAGCAAAACAGTATGGTCATGATAATGTGTTGGGGTTTCTTTATCTTTAACTCTTATAAATCTTTCACTTTTTTGCCAAGTTTGTGTTGGGTTTTGATATAATGGACTGTGATGGGTAGTAGTGGTGGTGGTGATGATGATGAGGAGAGTCCTTTTAGAAAATTAAAAAATTAATTTTTTTGTTCTGACAAGTGACATTAGAAATGTAGTGTGGTGGTGATGGGCATGCTTTCGATGTAATGACAGGTCTGTTCATGGCTTTGCAACCAAGGATCATAGCATGTGGAAATTCTATTGCAGCTTTTGCCATGGCTGTGAGATTCCTTACAGGTCCAGCTGTCATGGCAGCTGCTTCCATTGCTGTTGGCCTGAGAGGAACGCTCTTACACATTGCCATTGTGCAGGTCACTTACTAAATCTCTTCTTCAATTCAATCATCTCAGTCTCTCTCTTCTGCTTCCTTCTGACACAACCAATCCAACTTAACTACATAACGTCCAAAATATTTGCTTTTTAAAACCATTTCCATCTCCAGATAACATTTTTTATTGTTTTCTTTCTCAGTCATTCAATATTCAACTTAAATTTTGTTCTGAATTTTTATGATATAATCTCTTATATCATCACAGTCACTGCATTCCTGCAAAGGGTCTAAAGAGCATGCACAAACATTGAATCTTCTTGGAGTAAGCAAACCAGATTTTTTAAATTAAATCTTGTTGGTTGAATTAATTAAGAAATATAAAGTTTTTGTAGGTCTAAAGAGAGCAATATATATATAACCAAAGGAAAAAACAAAGCACATGCAGTGACCTGACCACTATAATTAATCCAACTATATATACAAGTCTGGAGTTGTTTAAAGTTTCATTAATGAACAGCAAACATCTGTACACACAATTGCTAACATGTCTTTTTGCCTTTCATGTGTTTGGATTGTTAAACCTAAACCAGGCAGCTCTCCCACAAGGAATTGTCCCCTTTGTCTTTGCCAAGGAATACAACGTACACCCTGATATTCTCAGCACAGCGTGAGTATATATATTTTTTCCAACACATTTTTTTTTGTGAGTCATTAGATCAATGTCATTTTAACGGTTAAGATCGAATCTAACGATTAATATTTATTTGCATTTTGCAGTGTTATATTTGGGATGCTAATTGCACTGCCCATAACGCTTGTCTACTACATCTTGTTAGGGCTACGAAGTGGCTAAAAATTTGTCAAGTAAAATGGGGAATGCTTGCAAAGCCTATAGGGCTAGTAGGGCATCAACAAAGATGGTCGAAATTGAAACGAAAAGGAGAAGGATCAAAGTGGAATATATCTCATGAAATATTTTCCCTTTTATTTTATTTTATTTTTGCTAGTAAATTGTAAAATTATGTTTGTAGTCCATTTATAAAAAAAAGGGTATTTCTCTAGTTAAGTATAATTATGATCTCTTCATTTTAACTTAATGCTACAAAGAAAGAGGAAGAGAGAAGGGAAAGTGATTGATGGGATGATGCCATAATGCCCTTGCATTTTACGCTAAAATGTTCTACTTTATTGCTGAGATTTCAAAATTTTCTTTTTTGTTTTCCTAAATTTGTTTGGTTATATTTTCCTGATTATATGAAAAGTTGGAATCTAATCTCTAGCATTGCAATTCCAAGCTTACTTTTTCTTCATTTTCTTTTTGACTTAATTTGCAACCTATCAATTGGATTGTTAAGGTAAGTAAAAGCAGAATTAAGAGGAATCTTATGTAATCAATATGTTATCCATCATTACATATGCATGTTTACTAGTCTAATACTATGTAATATTGCTATGACTAATGCCATAATTTCATAAATTTTTATTCTGTCACATCATCCATATTGATCAGTTTCATTTATGTAAAATTTCCTTTTCCAATCTTATTATGATATGTCAATTTGCATAAATAATTATATAACTAAAAATAGCTATTACCCAAATGGTGAAATGTAATTGATGGAAACGAAGGGGAAGAATAGAACTCGGTGTGACGTTATACTTAGTAAGCTAGATTACAAGTAATAATTTATGAGAGAGCTAGCTAGCAATATATGCTTTTAGAATGTATATAAGATAGTGCAATAAGGGTCCCTCCATTTACAAGATGGGGTTTGATTTGATGTGGACCTCTTTCGAATATTGGGAGACAATAGTCACATCCAAAGTTTCTTCTCCTTTCTCTCCCTCTTTTCTTTATAACCTTATTCTTTTAGTTACATACATTACCTTTTATTGACATCTTTCCTTTTCACTCTTGGTAGATGTTTGGTGCTTTGTATAACATCTTTTCTGAATAAACATTTCATATGCTCATGACATGCATCACAATTAAAGGAGGCCGGAAAGGGCATTCTCTCATTCTCAAATTAATGTCTTTCATTAGCTATAATTACTATAATTAAGACATGCTCCAACCCATTATCTAATTGGGTATAAAAGCAAATTTTACCCTTGCTATGTTCTCATTGTTGTGGTGATGAACTAAGATAAGGTTTAAGGAAATTGCACAAGGTTGCATGATATTTGGATATACTTGTGAACAAAGTTATTCCAAAAGTTATTTTAAGTAATTTTTCTTAGCCTTTAAAATATGACCTTTTCCATAACAAAAAAAGTTCAAGTGTTTCCATACTGTTGTTTTAGAGAAACATATAAAATATATAGTTATTCATGAAAGAAAAAGGAAAAAATCGTCGTTAGATAATAAATAAATGTAACAATTAGAAGTGAAAGTCGTAATTCAAAGAAAGACAAAATATGAGGGAGGAAAGCGTGAGAGCGCAGCAGTAATCTTATTGATTTTAAAATGCCTCAGTTCGATTTGTCTTGTACAATCCATTACCACATCTTTATATAGGAATTCCACTACCCCATGTAACCAATATATTTTGGTTTCGAAAATTTAATCTGACTCCAAAGTGAGAACATTGAATTGAATCCTTCCTACAAGCAATTTTTATTATATGTAGTAAATGTTGAAAGGTTAGGATCTATAAGGCCATTATTGTCTATATAACATGTTTGTGAGCAAAGCCTTGTAGGGATCAGGGAGGTACTTAGCATTTTGCAAATCCACTTAATCCAGGATTTCGAGTAGAATAATCCCAAATCGTAGTTGCACGAAAATTCCAATGTTGTTATTGGTTAGAGCTATAAAATGAGATGTTTTATATTGTACATTATGTTAATTACTGAAGATATGAGGGTCTTTGCGATTTAATAAAACAAATTTTGGATTTAACTAGTATAGTTTCTTAGGCTAATTAAATTAGGAAATCTCAGGTAATTATCATTATATAATACACCATATATATTGATATGCAAAAATAAAATTCATGAGACATGATGTCAAGTCCTTTAAGGGCTAATAAGCCCATCAAATCTTTGATTATAATAAAATATATCCACCTTCGAATCAATTCTAGATTCCATGGGGAAACCTTGAGCCACAATTCAGATCTTATAACTAGCTAGCAATTTGTTTTCATTTTCTTATGAAGATTACATTTACAAATAGAGTTGATGACTTCTGCTGACTAAACTTTTAATTAAGCCAAATACTTCATACTTGCCAAAGGAATTTTATTCTTCTAAAATTGTTTATTTTCATTTGGCTAATCATGCCTATGTCTATTGAGAGTGCATGAATAAAAAATCATGATATTTAGTAGAATTGTTGTATACAAGAAATTCTCACTGAAGATCATCATAATATGCACCACTTTAAAGGCTAATGCTACTTGCAGGACTTGGTGTGCCACTTTAAGATGTCTTCTAGGATAGTGCCACTTCAAAAACTTATTATTTCATTTCTAGGACACCTAACAACTCTTTGTAAGTTTGTAGGATGTGGTGAAAAGTGTATCTCTTCGAAGCACTCTTAATTGGTGCCCCCACGGCATTGGTTAAGGGTCAAGCTTGATGTCCAGATGTGTGGTTAAGTGTATAGTCTTAGGTTTGAGTCTGAGCTGTTGGATTACACTTTGTTGTCTTCAGGGACTTGGAGTTGGGACGCATGGGGTATCTCCTATGAGATCAGTTGGGTAGAGGCCACAAAAAACTAAAGTACTCTTAATTGGTTTTGCTAAAAGATGTTAAGCTATGTTATATAACATAAAAAGCGTAGGAAATTAAGCTTACGAAAACAATGTGAACGAAAATATGAATTCTAGCTTTATACACAAATCGAAAACATTATAATCCACAAGCCTCTTAATCGGTTAACTATAAAACCATGCTAAAACTCTAAAAATTATGAGAACTACAATTATAATTCGCTCTAAAATCAAACCAAGTGCACAGATTCAAAACTTAAACGTCAAAAATAATAAAAGAATTTAAAAGTATCTTCTTCATTTAATTTGTGTTTTTGTTGTAATATTTCTCCCTTCTATTGAGCTTTAGAATGAATAAAAAATTTGCGAATTTCTTTTAAAAAAAAATTCTCGAGCTTGGGACATTAATAATACGCGTAAATAGGGCTTGGAATTGGATCCTTTTTAATTTGGAATGAAAAGAGATTGATCTCTTATAGCAACAAAACAGTCAAAAGAAAAAGTTAGGAAAAACAAAGATCGTTTTTTTAATACATCACATACAGTGTATTAACAAGTAATTTAATCAAGATTTTATTAATTAAAATCCAGAAGAAGATATGAAGATTTAAGTTGACCCCAAACATGCCCTTAAAAAGCTTCAGTCATCTTAATCATGGTTGAATCCTAAATTTAGGCACATGTTTGTGATTGATGGTTAACACATTGCACAACGACAAAGATGAATATGTCACTTGAATTATATATGAGAAGGAGAGTGTCAGCACATTATTGTGCGTGTGGGTTGTGGACTTTCATGTCATCAATGGCTTCCATGAAAAACTACATATATAGCTCGCATACTCAATGGTTAAGGTCAAGATTCCCCTCCATTGCTGCTGCTAAAACTTAAAAATTTTATTTGCAATTCATTTCTATTTTGTTGGGCTAAGAAAGCGACTAGCTTTTACGTGAACTTTTTGGATATTTTCTTTAGTGCAAAGAATTAATCATGCCTCGTATGGACGAATGTGAGACATGCATATTTATTGAATTGACTAAAATACCCTTAAGTGGATATATATGTAAGCATATTTTTCTGATTTCAATTTCATCATCATCTTCGTCATGCATCTTCATCTGTTCGTCTCACTAGGGTGAACCCTAGTGCCGCTTCTTAATGCATACTAAAATTGAGTGTTAAGAGTGCCTTTAGTAGGTTATTATATTCTCTTTTCATGGTGTCCAACAATAAGTTCAAGCTCGTCGACCTAATCTGAACCATTAGAACCTTGATGTGAGTCCAAATTAATGTCAAAAGGCTCAAAAAAGAAGGAAAAATTTGTACTCTGCATTTTCTTTGATAGCTTCTTGCATGTATGAGTACCAAAGATGACCTAATTGATTTTAGTCATAGCTTCAATATTATTTATTTGGTAATTCAACTTCTTTTCTTAACTAGGAAAAGATAAACGCACGAAAACTGTTGACAAAATTACATCTATATTTGTTCTAGTTTCAGGAAAAAAAAAATACATAACTTAATCATTTTCGCTTGGTTTTGATGTGATTTGATACTTGAGTGTTCTATACTAGAATTACATTCAATTAGAAAATTCTTAGCCAGTACTTGCAAAATTGACTGCCATATATTAACTTTTTTTTTCCTTTTTGCATATTATCATTTCATTTATGATCAAATCAATAATGGAACCATGAATTAATTTAATTTAATTAAGTCAAACAAAATTTTGATATTCATAATAAAAGAAATATTTATAGCTGTCCTTGATGGATTTTTTATTTTTAAAATTTTAAAAGAATTTGTATATAACCTCACCATTACTATCATTAAATAGGTATAAAATTGTAAATTAGTATTTATTCATTCATTGATAAAAACCACTATATATTCATCATAGCGTCCTTCAAATTTTAATGTCAAATATTTTGAAGAAAATGATTAAGGTTAGTCTTGATATATATTTTAAGGGAACATGTTAATACCTCAAAAATTTTATAATTAATCCAAAAAATTATATAATAGAAAATGATATAATAAACTAGGAAAATAATAGTAAATGCAAATAATAATCACATATGTAATGAGATTAATTGTACCACAATGGAGTTGGTTGTATGCTAAGAGGTAACCAAACCAAGATAACATTAAAATAAATAAAAATGCATATATCTTTAAATTAACGAAAATTCTTTCTGAATACACTTGAATACACTAAGCAATTGTTGATATTCTTAAAGAAAAATGTTGTGAAATTTGCATTATTCGCAGAAGCGTTCTATTCGAGATCTTAACAAAGTTATCATGAAACAACAAATAAGAAAATAGACAAGACAAGTGACACCAGATTTATAGTCGTTTAGCTAATTCACCTGAAGTCTACTTTGAAGATCACAACAGCAACTTTATTCTAATCAACAATAAAGAATAATTATCAGAATATGAGTAGCAATTATAAAGATTTCAAAACTTGCAGCCTTCATGTACACATACCCCAAGATAATCATCAATGAATGATATATGCTCCCAATGAAAGATTACCAACAAGAAATTCCAAGGGCACTAGATCTCTCATGATTAACAATTTCAAATTGCACATTTTCAAGATCACTCCTTCCATGTTGCCAGTCCTTCCATTCTTCCAAGGTGTCTAAAATGTTCTCTTCTGTCATATCTATTCCACCACTTTCGCAATTGTGTAGTGTTTTTTCCACTTATAGAAACAAGACTTATATATATGCCTTTGAGTTTCTTTCCTTATGATTTCTCGACTAGGAGCATAATCAAAACTCTTTCTATTTCAATTTCCTTGTCAAACTATGATTAACCTAGATTTTCCTATTAAAACAAATCACGATCAAACTTAATTTTCTAGTTTGATACAAATTTCAATTTGTTTTAATTCTAATCTAGAAAAAAAATCCTACATTGCCTAATATTATAATAAAACAAAACCACAAAATAATAATCTCTACCTTGGTTTTGTCTTCAACCATGATGATCCCACATTGAAGAATGATTCCTAGTTCACGATGTTGCGCAGATGCGCAAGTGCTATTACACAAGAGCGCAAACTCTCTACCTAAAGCGTCCTTGTCCATGTTATTGCGTAGGCACGCAACATGGACTTGCGCAGAAGCGCAACCATCCTTGCGCAGCGCACAATCACTTCAGATCGTATTCCAAACCTTTTTTTGTCTTTTCTAACTGCTGCTATCCATCAGCCACTTAGGACATTAAGTGCATTTGATTTGGATCAAGTCGAAGCAATGCTTGAACTTGCTAACTATCCTATCAAACCATTCCAGCACCTTTTCCCATACAACTCTTCTATCGTGCTTCATCTATTCTACTAGTTTCTAGACCACGAATTGATTTATTTGCCAAAGACTCTACCTTAAGCTCAAATCGCTCTCTTCCATTACTAGCATTGGATGCTTCTACATTCTCAATCAAAGAATATAAACCATTTTCCAGCTTACCCTTCATAACAGTCACTACATCTTGAATAATTTTCATGTAGCTATTTTCTATCTTGACTACATATCTTAGACCATCAAGTACACTAAGAGAAATCAAATTCCTTCTCAAATCAGGGACATACCTCACATTATTGAGAACACAATCACATCATTGAATATCGTGACTTTGATTGAGGTAACCCTAGCTATCTTACAAGCCTTGTTGTTACCAAGAAGAACAATTCCCTCCACCTTGTTGTCTAAGGACTGAAACCATCCTCTATGTGGACACATTTGGAAGGAATAACCGGAATCAAGAATCTATTCTTTTTGGCTGTCAATTAATGAATGTACCATCACCTCACCATATTCATATTCTCCAAAAACCACAGCAACATCTCAACGCATTGTCACTCAGATGGAGAACAATAGAACTATATGCTATCTCTAACATCTCTTGTTTTTGCTCTTCAGTCAACGTAGCCAGTAGTTTACTCTCACCACCTAAGGCCTAAGCCACCTTCTGCTAAACCAGCATGGCTATTATCCTTCTACGCTAAATATTGAAATCACTCTTGCCATTAAACAATTCCATCTCTACTCATAGCCATCTCAGATTCAAGAACCAAAGCTGTGATATCAGTTGTTATGAAATTTGCAATATTCGTGGAAGAGTTCTACTCAAGATCTTAACAAAGTTATGATGAAACAATGAGCAAGGAAAAACAAGCAAGAAAATAGACAAGACAAGCGACATCAGATTTATAGTGGTTCGGCCAATTAAACCTATGTCCACTTTGGAGATCTCAGTAGTGGCTTTATTTCAATCAACGATAAAGAAAAATTATAATAATATGAGTAACAATTACAAGGATTTCAAAAATTATAGCTTTCACATGCATATATCCCAAGATAATCACCAATCTATGACATATCTTCCAGTGAAAGACTAACCAAGAAGAACTTCCAAGGGAACTTAATCTCTCTCACAATTAACTATTCCAAATCGTAGATTTCCAAGATCACCCCCTCCACGTTGCCAATCCTTACATTCTTCCAATGCATCTAAAATGTTCTCTTCTGTCTTCTCTCTTTCACCACTTCTGCAGTTGTGTAGTGCTTTTTCCACTTATGGAAACAAGACTTATATATAAGCCTTTGAGTTTTTTTTTCTTAGTCTAACCATGATTTCTAGACTAGAAATATAATCAAAACGCTTCCTATTTTAGTTTCTTTGTCAAATTATGAGTAACCTAGATTTTTCTATTAAAACAAATTATAATCAAACTTAACTTTCTAGTTTGATACAAATTCTAATTTATTTTAATTCTAATATAGAAACAAATCATATATTGCCTAATATTCTAATAAGAGAAAACCACAAAATAACCAAAAACTATGATAAAATAAGTAATAAATAGTAGAAAATAATTAAGATTGACACTAGAAATAAATATAGTTATGAGCATGAATAAAGATGAAACTGTTGGAAGATAATTATGACCCTTCAATACAACAAAAATAGTTTTTTGCAACCAAGTTTTTTGTGACGAAACAAAATTCATTGCGAAAAGTGGCTTTCTCACATAAAATTCTTATTTCGTTGCAAAAACTATTATTTAGAAAAATGATATTTTGGATGAAATTTTCGTCGTGAAATGTGACCTTTAGTGATGAATTATGGCTTCGTCATTAAAAACTTGAGCATGTGGTTGAAGAAGAATTTTAGCGGCGATAGAACACTTTTTGCGACGAGTTTTTTTGTCCCAAAATGTCTTATACAAAGACGAGATTTTGCAACAGATGTTGAAAAGGTATTTTTTGTGATAAAATTCTATTCCTCACAAAAAAGACATTTTGCGAATTAAATTTTGTCACAAGAAGTCCTAATAAATTATTTTACCAATGTAGAATATAAGGCAATACATGACCTTTTGCGATGAAATTTGATTCTTCGCGAAAGATCACTTTTCGCAACAAAATTATATTTCTCTCAAAGAATGACCTTTTGCAAGAAAATTTTCACCACAAAAGTCGTATTAAATTATTTTACTAATTTGGAATATAAGGCAATACATGACCTTTTGGGACAAAATTAAATTTCTCACAAAAAACCACTTTTCGTAACGAAATTAGATTCCTCACAAAAAAAGACGTTTTGTGAGAAAAATTTCGTCGCAAAAAGTTCTATTAAATTATTTTGCCAATTTGAAATCTCAAGCAATAGATGACCTTTTGCAATGAATGTAAATTGCTCATGAAAGATTGTCTTTTGCGATGAAATTTTTGTTGCAAAAGATCCTATTTAGATGTTGAAATGGTAATTCTTCGTCGCAAAAGGTCCTTTTTTACCACGAATGTAATTTCGTCGCAATATATGTTATTTATTTTTATATTCTCTTAAGCATAAACAAAACCAGAAAATTTAATTAGGAGAGGCAACTTTGTCAATAACGAGTGATATTTAAAATAATTACTATTTAATTTTGACGATTAATCATTTTTTTTACATATATATAATACAAATTAAATTATTATTCCTTTCATAAAATTTATTACTAAAAGCATACTTCTTAAAGCTTCCAATATTGTACATAGGTTGACATAATTAAAAAAAAAACAATATCTAACAAAAGAGCAATGATCCACTTATATCTACTAATGTTTCCAACCAAAAAAAAAAAGAGTACTTATATTTATTAATACACATGAAATACTAATATTAAACACTTATATTAGATGGACCACAAATGAAAGGATGAAAAACTGAAAGAAAAGTTATTAAGTTAATTTTCACTTTAAAAAATATGAATGATAAAAAGAAAAGAGTAAAAAAAGTATTAAAAACTAATTTGATTTAAGTAAATTTGAGAATTTTTAAACATAGTAGGGTCATTTGGATATGCATATAAATTTTAAAAAAATCCTTTGTGGCTCCGTCCATGCTAAGTGCAATAAAATTATTGAGATATTCTAAATTTAGTGTTTGTAAAAGAGATAATAACTTTATATGTCTCTATGTGTGTGTGTGTCTATATATATAACATGAATCATTAATAATTTAATGATCAAAGCATAAAAAATTTATTACGAATTCTTTAAACATCTAATTTATGTGTGACTTATGTATGTCCAAATACTTAATTATAATTATGATAAACTTATTGTTTTCATTTGTTAATAATATATAATTTATCTAATTCTTGCGTTAACACTTTAAAATTGATAAAAACTTATTAAATAATATCTAATAATTTTTAGTATTTCTTATTTATATGGAGTTAAATTAATATTATTTCATATAAACTCAATATAATATAAGTTTAACTGTCAAATAAAATTTTTTTTATAATTTATGGAATGATATAAATGGTTAATTATTTTAGTTTCTTATTTAATATTCTAATTTTTTGGGTCGGATTTGTTCTGTTTAGTTAAATTTTAAAGGACTTTCTATGATGAAAATTTCGTTTCAAAAAATAAATTTTGTTGCAAAAATTTAAATTTTTTATGGAATTTTTTGCACTGTTTTTTAAATACGTTTTTGCTACAAAATTTTCATCATAAGAATTTAGAATTTTTAGATGGGATTTCTCCCGCTTCCCAAATCTTTGAAATGCTTTTTGGCAACAAATTTTATAAATTGATAGCAAAAAGTCTTACATATATATATGAGTTTCATTGTATTATTTTCTCATTTTCTTACTTTTCCAACTTTCATCTCTTCTTTCTATTTTCCTTTCTCTAGCATAGTAGTATTTTTTACATTTTAACTTATGTTGATTATTCACATATAGTTATAGGTTGTATTTTATTTTACCAATATGTTTTTTTTATTTGAGCATTTTTATTTTATATTTATAAATTTTTTTTTTGTTTTGAGTAGGTTTCTTCAAGGATATGGGGCACTTGAAGACTTTTACAAATTCAAATATGTAAGTTGCTTCAAAGTAGATTGTCTTGAATATTTTATTAGAATTGTTTTTGTAAAACAAAGTTCATGTATTGTCAAGTATGAACTTTGATTTTGAAGTATTGCGCTGTATCTTTTTTCCTTTATTTTTGCTTTTGAAATTCTATATATAGAATAAATTTTACATATTGTAAGTTAGGATTGTAATTTATTATTATTTAATAAAAATATTCTTTTATGAAATTAATGTTTGTCTTGAAAAGAAAAATTCATTTATTTTAAATTTTGTTACAAAATTATAATATTCATTTAATAATATCAAAATTGTAAAAAATAATACTTTTAAAATTTGTTAATTATGCTTTTATCTACCATTATATTGTCGTAAAATACCACCTTTTGCGACAAAAATAAGGATTGCTAAATAATGTAAACAAATGGTATAAAATTTGTTGCAGCAAATATTTTTGTCGCAAAATACAAATTATTTGTCACAGCAGCCTGTATTTACTGATAAATTTTTCATCGTAAAAGGCTATATTTAGTGACAAATTTTTCATCACAAAAGCCCTAATCTAATCGAGCATTGTCTATTTATGACTATCAACAACGAGATATTTGTTGCAAAAAAACTATTTTACAACAACTTTGACATTTGTTGCAAAAAAAACTTATT
This sequence comes from Boswellia sacra, assembly GCA_013180625.2. Classification (NCBI taxonomy): domain Eukaryota; kingdom Viridiplantae; phylum Streptophyta; class Magnoliopsida; order Sapindales; family Burseraceae; genus Boswellia; species Boswellia sacra. The sequence continues at coordinate 49,818 of SNVD02013909.1, forward strand.
ACGACTGTTACGCGATAAATCCATTTTCATCGCAAAAAGTTTTACGACGAAAATTTCATCTTGATGAATTTTTTTTGTCGTAGAAAGTCAAATTTCACGTGGTGTTTGTGACTAGTTTTAATAGGAAAATCGATTGATGCTCAAAATGGTTATGTTAGTTCTCAGTATTTGTACCTGATTTATTTTGATAATTAATTTTATGAATACACAAAATTTTAAAGAGATTTTTTGGTTAAACTTAAAAAAGTTTATGAAGTTGCATAATGATCGATCCCAACCAGACCCTTCAAACACCGCCTTTATATATGTAGCACGCTGTTACTACAAGTTAATAATGGGCAGTTGGACATACTGAGCATATCGATGAAGTTTATAGAAAAACTTGTCTATCCTCATTCTTAAAAACTATATTCTTTATATTTTTATTCCTTCGTTTTCCACCTCTAAGGATCCTAATAAGGTTCACATAGAAACATGGACCAAACAAAAAGAGTCGGGTAAGCACCAAGAAAATTGATATTCAGGTAAGTTTTTGTATCTAGTGTTTTTTTGGTGGTTGAAAATGTCCTACCTTGCATCTGTACCGTTTCACAGACAGGTAAAATGACATACAGTAGCAAGTTTTTTCACGTAAAATAATTATAAAAGAAGATATTGAGTTTATATATGAGAAGGATTGATCCCTATAACCAAAGATTTACCAGTATTATTTAAGTCAAACACTTCATCTTTACTCGGTATTCAGACAAATGATTTTGACTCAGTATTCGGACAGAGATAGTTGATGATGTATAAACTGTGATCCTCTTCCAAGAGGGAGATTGTAGAGTTGTCCCATACATTAGTTTAATAGTTAGAAAGGAAGGTCTCGGTTTATAAGGAGGATATGGGCCCCTCCACCCAAAGGATTTAGCCTTTTAGATTGGACATTTGTTTTGACTTAAAATTTGGATAAAGATTATTGGTGATGTATGGATCATGATGCATAACATGAATCTTGTACCCCTCCAAGAGGGGGAATGTACTAGAGTTTGCTTATATTGATTGTTCTAAAGGGGATCTGGATTTTATATGGAGGATTTGTCCCTCCACCCAAAGGGCCATTAAATACTTGAAACTAGAGGTCTGTCTTGAACATATAAAGATTCAACATTTCAGGTAAGACACCTAGTTCCTCTTAACATATAATACTCAAATCTGAACTCCTTTTTAGGCAAGACGGCTAATTTCTCAAACATATAAAATTACTCAATCTAAACTACCGTTCAGGTAAAAAACCTAGTTCCTCTAACATATACATAATACTTGATCCAAACTCTCCTAGTAACCCTTCTATCATGCGTTTTAATTTACATGAAAAAATTGAGAAAAAATAAAATAAAATAATCATATTGATTTGTGTGCTCTTCTTAAGTCTATGCAGAGCCAAATATGTTCCCCTTGTTAATGTAATTAAGATCCCAAATGACTAGCAAGTTAAATACCAATTCTATTTTGGTTTGCTACGTTTCATTTTTTAAATGGCTATTCAAATTGGCATATTAATACACTAATTGAAAAGGTGATTACCTAAATCTTTGATTTGAATGCAAACTCCAGAAATCAAAATAGTGAGAATGATTTTGCCTAAAAGTTGCTCATCTCTAACAACCGCATCAACGATGGAAGTGGTTACAACAATGATGGTAGGGTTTCTAGAGTATCTGCTCGATAGGTGTCAGGCAACTATGTACCAATCGGGTGGGAAACTTTTACTTCAATTACTTTGCCGGCGTCAAAGTCTCTCCAACACATGCCATTTTCGTTGTGCAAGGTCCTCCTTTAACCACAAAAAGTCTCTTAAATTGATGAATTACTCATGATAATATATAACTAATTTGCATGAAAGTTAAGGTGCTAATTGCTCGCCTTAATTTTAAAATATTTTGTTAGTCCTAATTCATGTTTCACTTTCACAATAAATTAAGTGCTTACCGAATAACGTGTTCAATTTCATGGGATTTGGTTACTACTACATTGATTGTAACAATACATCATTTCGTATAAATTTGTAAAAAAAGTAAAAACATATGTAAAACTTGTAAACATATTTACAAAACTTGCAAATAAACATGTATTAAATAACTAGCCATATAAAAGTTGTATATGTGTGCATGTGTTTACAAGTTTATACACTCATTTACAACTTTTAAATAAAACGGTATATTATTCCAATTGATGTATATGTATGACATGGTTTGAAATATTATATGAGTTTGTGGACGACAAAAGTGTTCATTAAGTATATATGTATGCTAGAAATGATTGTTCTAAGACATCTCGTTCAACTCAACAATATTACGATCAGAAAGGTAAAAATGTAGATAACAATTCAATATGGAAATTAAAAAAAAAAAATCCTATATCATCTTGTGTGTGTTTAGTTTAATTATACCTGGCTAGATGTTTTGGGATTTTGATAGAACTACTTAACGATTACGTCTTTCTTCTAATACAATAAAACAACAGTTTGAATGCTTAATTACATTATCTTATCATGTTAACCAGTCTCTATTATTAAGTTTTGAATTAAAATAACTAAACCAATTCTATAATTATTGGCCAAGCTGCATATGCACACACAGTTGCCTGTGGCTTTCTCACCCAAAAGGTTCTGCATTAATTGAGAAATGACTCCAAATAAATAACCCAAGCGTCTCTTTCTAACCAAATCACTATGGGAACTTTAATTAACAATATCTAACATTCTTCCCCCACCCATGACCCATCTTGATCTCTAGATGCCAAGGAATCTTAGATAGTGGTTGTATTAATACAACTAATGCAAATTCTTTAGGAACCTACATGTCTCTTCCTGTGGGATCAATCCAGACGACCGTGAGTTAAAAGCATTAAAAAGAAACTAAATTTTTAAATAATGCTCATGATACCTAATGTTGCTCAAGCTAATTAATTAGGGCTCAGTAAACTGTTCCTTCCCATGCCATCAGTAGAAGCTTTCTGACCATGAACTGTTAGCCGATTTTAGCGTACTTCAAAGCTTGAAGCATTACAAGCTATTTAGCTTGAAGATATATAAGGCTTCATCTACTTAAATGGTTCTTCCGGCGACATATATATGCATGAGTTATCAAATAATAGGATACAAATTTATAAAAATTTGATATGAATAATGTATGCTATACGCAAAAGAAAAATTAGCTAAACCTTGCATTCAATCTTTTCTGAATGGATTGATTATCTAAATTTAATTTCGAATCAAAATGTTGATTTTTGCCATAACCTGTACAAACTTTAATTTCTAATGCTGCTTGAATTGAACAGGTTTTGGCAGACCTTAATTAATTCTCGTCTCCCGAAGTTGGTATATTTATAAAATAAGGATAATGCTGCTTTAACTCCCACACGAGTTGTAAAGTTGATTAAACAAAAACAAGAAGATTAACTTCAAATGAATCCCAGTAATGATTAACAGTAGAAACTTTCAAAGCTCGTTCTATGGTTGATTGCATTGGTATGGTTTCGTAAGTGATTGAATAACTAGACAAGAAAATTCCAGGGTGTTATTGGCAGCTTCAATAAGTAACGGCATCGCATTAATGGCTTGAGAAATGATAAGTGAGAAGCAATGCATGTGGGTCATGGCCAGTGGCCACCATTTTCGCATTTTAGGCTCCACTAATGTAGCACTATATATCCATTATCCAACTAGGTTTTGGCTACTTAGTTTGCGTGTTCCTTCACAGTTCTTAGTTAGGTCAATACAAATTATTATATAGTAGAAAAAAATTATTCTATAATATATTCTATCCAATAATATGCAAAAGATCTCCAATGTGTTAGCCAACTCGATACCTACAGATTCTCAAAGCTTTTGCTTCATATTATAACATCTTACATGTTTTATATTTAGTCACCCTCTCGTAAAAGTAGAAATTTAACTAAAACATATCAATTTAAATATAACAAATATTGTGAGAGTCCAATTTGTCTAAAGGCCGTTCTTCTCCAAATTTTAGACATATACTTTTGTTTCCTCTTATTATCTAAAATTTTCCAAAGATTCTCTCAGTGAAAACCTGAAATTTTTTCTGTTGATTTGAAAATTCATACATACACCCACTTATAACACGTATATTGTATGTATCCTATGATTGAGCAGCCACACGTGTTGCTACTACATCTAAGATTTCTTTTTTGTGATTAAAGTGTTTGAGGATCATTACCCGGAAACCTCTATTAGGGTTTTGCTTTTATTTTTCTTTCTTTCTTTTTTTAAATTTTTTGTCGTACTATAATGATAGAAACACAAATCTTACCTGAAATTAATCCTTCTAGTCAAACCCTTTTGTCATATGAGATCTCACCATATATATAAAGTTCAATACACAAATTATTTAGAACAAAGAAAAATATAACAAGGCACTTGGTAAAAAATTTTAATAAAAAAAATTAGGCAAAAAGAGCAGGCCAGCAACGTCCGTGTTGTCTTCGTCACAAGGAGGAAGAGGGAGAAAGATAGATAAAGACTGCTGTATATATCTGGTCCTCTGGAGCTGCTGGCATGGCTAACATTTCGATGTCTCCCACTACGTTGTGTTGGGTTGGCCATTCCCTAGACAAACCTTTGTGGGTTTGTCACATCTGTATTTGTTGTTTTATACAATCAACCACCCACTTTATTATATATATTATGCGTGCGCATAATTAAAAAAAAAAAAAACACGGGCACTGCACACTCAAGAGAGTGAATTTATGCGCGCGTGTGCGTGTGCTGCCTCTGTTCCTAGTCTGAAGGATTCTCTTTGCAACTTTGAGACAATGGAGAATTGCGAAGTTTGCGTAATTTAGTGTTTCTTTGTATTGTATGTTTGTTTCCCCCATCTCTCTCTCTCTCTCTCTCTCTCTGTAGCTACCACCACCAACCTTGAGTTGATCATTTCCTCCCCTTTCTTTCTGTATATATATTTTTTATTTCATAAAAATGTCAATTGCACGTGGAAAGGGAATCGATTTTATTTAACTATCCGTTGTTCTCCTTTCATATAATCCCCTTTCTTGGATTCTCCTTGAACCATTAAAATCTTGTTCGCTAATGAAAACTTTGTAGTAAAAACGTAATTGTTCAATACCTTAACCTTTAAAAAGTGTACAATATTCTATCAAGATATAATATAGGGTATATGATTGGAGTTAAAAAAAAAGTTACCTAAATTAGAAGATTCCTTCAAAAAAAATATTTCAAATGTTGAAAATTTAAAGTTATCATCATATTAAACAGTAAGTGACAATATTGTTGAGATATTATAACATCATATGATTTAAAATATTATATTAATAAAAAAATTGTCATTATATATATATTGATAAATTTAATGTGTGTCTTAAAGGTACAGATTAATACTTCGAAGATTATATATATTCTCTTAAAAATTAATAAATATTATTAAATACATAAAATTCAATTGAATTTATATCATATGTATTCAAGGTGGCAGGGCATATGTTAAAATCACCCTATATAAAGACAATAACTTTTATTAAGTGAAGCATATATCCAGTCATCATATTAACGTGGTTCTCTAACGACGTTCTTAGATTTTTTTTTTTTTTTTTTAAGTCTTATTTCATACTCGACGATCATGATTCTAGTAGCCTAGCAGCAATTATATACATACACGTGAGTAAAGGCTGCTAATGATGAGAAATTGAAATTCAGCACTAGGCTAAAATGCCGCAAGCATTGACCCGAAACCTGAAAATTTAAACAAAAGGGCTGAAAAAGTATCATTACGATTGACGAAATTAAAAAAAAAAAATGGCTAACACAGCTTTGCGTGCTGACAAGACGTCGACTCATGCTCATGCGCTTGTTTAGGACGAGATGATGAATATCTAATTTCGTTTTCCGGACATGACAGCACGTCATCTGAACAAGAATTCGAAATGAATACTTCCATTTTCACTGACACCGCCTAGAGGTCAACAGGCAATTAATGAAATGAAACCCCTTCACTCACGCTTGACTTGGTACAATGAGAAAATGTAGGAAATAAATAAGTTGATGGATTTTTTTTGGTTCTGGTTGTTCTAGTTATATATGTTTTTTCTTTATTATCTAATTGATTATCGAATAAAGTAGATTATCAAATTGGTTTATGTAGATATATAGTAAATTACTAACAAGATTTTTAAACTGTGGAATAATAATATATGTTTGTGAGTACAAAGTCAACCAACTGTTCTGTATGTAATCGAAAAATTAAGAGCATATGTCTCTCTTCATATTAAAATTGAATAAACGATAATACCACAAGCTCTATTTAATAAGAGCTATATAGAAGTTCTATTCTTGGCACTCTTACCAGAATTTTTATAAAAAAAAAAAAAAAATTTGTGGCAGATACTATAACATAAAATTTCTTTTACAATTTTTTTTTCAAAATTTCAATACGTATAATTTTTTAAAAATTAAACAAAAAAACTCATTTTGATTTTAGTAAAGTATTATATGAAAAAAATAGTTCAATTTTCAACGTCGATCCAAAAACGACCCTTTGATTTAATGCTATAAAACATATTCTATATCTATAAAATGTTGTAACTGATATATAGATACATGGTGAAGACACATGTTCTCGATTATTGAAGTCATAATAATGTAGATAAATCCAAACAACTAAATACTCATAACGAAAACAAACAATGGCACGTTCAATTAATTATTAAAGTTGGTCAATGATATATTATGGGCCTCTCAGCTAGCCTTGCCGACTTGATCTTATGTTCATTGATTTTACAAAGTGATTCCATGGATAAAATTAAAAATTGCCTCAAAATGAGGGATTTGTTTGATAAATAATTATACTTTTAAAAATTTATATATTATAATAATACCCGAAATCTGACTATGTTCAATATATATATATAGGATACTGTCTGATAATATTTGAATATATCCGACGAGTTCGATGAACCGCGTCTAAAAATAGTCAACACTCACAGAGAGTCATGACATATAAATTTTCAGGGAGAATATCATTTTACGATCTAAACTTATATTTAGGGCATTTTTTGAATTTATCCTACATATACAATGACTAGAGATTCAAATTAATCAAGAGTCTCCTTGACATGCTCTTGATTCATCATTAACTCTCTCTCTCTCTCTCTAAATAAATAAATAAATATATATATATATATGGGGCAGGTAATATGTGATACTTTAACTTAAATTTTTTAGCTTAAATCTAAATACAAATTTATGACCATTAATTACACATATCCAATGGTTGAAATTGTTTATAAGTCAGAATTATTAAATACAATTTTTTTACTTTTAATCTCAATCATTAGATTAAGTGGGATGAATGATTATTAATTGATATTTAGATTTAAGTTAAAAAAATTTAAATCAAAGTGCCTTAGGAGGTAATCAAAACAGTGCAAAGTTGAATTGGATTAATTTAAGCCTAAATACATTTGTCTTTACCTTTTTTAAGAGAAATGAAAACCCTAGCGAAGCGAGCACTTTAGAGGTCGAGTTTTACTCGATAATTATACTTCTATAAATCAACTTTTTTTTTCATCCACAATAAATGATGTATCATTTGTATGCTAAACTAATTTTATGGTTTAGTATGAGTTTTTTAATTTTATTTACTAGATGAGAGGGAAGAATCTTCGATAATATTATGGTTGAAGTAGACAACGTTATTATAGTTCGAAAATGAATACACTTATTTCCCAATGTAGTGTTGTGTTAAAGAACATTGTTTAAATAAAGTAGAAGGTTTTTGCTATTGTAAAACTTTTAGTGTATTATCATATAATATAGACTTTGGTAGGGCATCAATTACGTTCAAGAGTTCTACAGGCATGAAATGAGCAAACAATCTCTAATCTTAGGGACTAACGTATTGATTTTTTACAGCTATAAGGACCTGTAATCGCTCTAACTCCAAAAGATCATTTCCAGGCAATTATACCTAGGGTGACACTACTCTTTCAAAAAAAAAAAAAAAACTCAAATCCCATCTTAACTATTGTGTCAACTGATTAATATTATCATATCATTTGGTCATATAACTTTATCTTTTATATAATAAATATTAAGTCATTGAATAGGATTTTAAATTTTTTAAGGAAAAAAAAAAAGTATTATCCATTATGCAATCTCATAAAGTGTTACAACTACTAGTGTTTTACTTGTATCCTTAATGGAGAAATTGTCTCTAGATCTAACGAATGCGCATGTGGCTGTAAATGCAGACAAGCCTATTTGTCGGACCAATTTGTGAGAGTCAGAAATTTGGGGACAACCGATTTCAGAAGTAAATTTTCGAATAATTTACGAGAAAAGCTTACAAATTTCTTACACAAATATTTTTTTGAACAAACTCATTTGGTATTCTTATATTTAAATTCGATTGTTAAATATAATCAAATACGATTTAAATATTAAAAGCATTCATAGAACAAACCAAATAGAAGAATTACATCTCAATTAAAGAAAATTATTTTAGAATCATAAACCGAATGTTACTTAATGCAATCATGGAGCACAATAATTGAGCAAAAGGTCGCGCAAGGTACAAATAGTCGAGCAACATAAACAAAGAAACAATCAAGTGAAGGGGACATTTTGATAAGTCCATGGTGACATTTTTGTCCAACCACTTTATCATAAGGTGCTCTTTTTTTTTATACAACTAACACAAGTTGCAGCGACATTATTCTCTAAAAAATAAAATTAGAATTAGAGTTTAAAGACTTCGATTTAGGGATAGCAAGAATGTAAATTAATAGATTATGTACAAAAACAAAAAATTAAAAAAAAATGTTCAGTCTTGGCGAGGATAGGGATTTCTTTCCCAATTCCGGAAAATTCCAGTCCTTGTCTTGAATTAAAAATTTGGGGATCGGGCCAGGTATGGTGATCCTCTCCCCACTCGGCAGTGAGTATGGAAATGACAATTCCTGGCCCATCCCGGCCCATTTCCATCCCTCAGTTCCTCTTCCCTCAGTTCAATCTCTCCTCAACATTGTACGAAAAAGTCGAGGAAAGGAATGCTAAATTGATTTATCATCCTCAATATATATTTGTATTGATATGTAAATGAATACATGCCTAGTAATTCATGTGTGTTATCGTGGTTGTTAAGGGCAAAAAACTACAGGAATTGCACCCCTGGCAATGGGAACCTCTTGAAACCTGAGGCATGACAGATTAACGACTGACAGAAACCACAAATTATAATGCAGTGTTATTGATCTTCTCCAAGGAAAAGATGGCACCGGATTTCAACTCGCTCGTTGATTGTGAATGTGACATTAGAATGTAAAAGACCCAAAAGTGAAGGGATACAAGGTAAACCATAGACCACAATTTTGCAGATGGATTTCTCCTAAGAAAGACCATACCAGCCAAAAAAATTGAATCCAGCTGCCGAAGCAGTGATCCTAGATGCTTCCTCCCGGCACAAATTTTGTCTTCAAAAAGAGGTTTCAACTTTGACTGAGAGAGTTCCCATGCTCCAGATTCCAAATCTTTCGATAAGCCACCACCACTCATCGTTTTATTTTCTTCCAACAACCTTGAAACTGCCTGCAAAAAGCATGCAAGCACAAATTGAAAACCATTAATTTGTTAAAATTACATAAAAAATAAAAATAATAAGTATGATACTTGTAGGTGACAATTTTACCTCTATTCTGAACAGGATAGTAGCCTTTTCTGAGGAGAGAGCCTCAACCTGATTAAAGGAGCAGAATTATAAATGTTGAGTCATGATTAACCATCAATTAGACAGATGATGTTTCAAAAGAAAACATAGCAAACCAGCAAATCCTCAAAACTAGTTAAAAATTTCAACAGTATACTCATTCCAAACACTGCAAGACCCCGAAGTCTTTTCCAGACCAATCATTGAAAAGAGAAAACAACTACTTTGAAGTGCTGCAAAAGCATGATCAATAGTACTTCACCACTTGATGGAACTTTTTCAGTTCATAAAGCTTTGCTCTCCATCATGTCAGACTTTTATTCAGAAAGAAAAGTTGGATCTAGACATCCCCAATTAAGCCTCTTTTCTTTCTGCACTGCCACATTCCCCATTTCCCATTTGCCAGAGCGTAAAAGGAGAATTCATGGATATTTTTAGGGGCAATTTCACAAATCAACCTTGAGTTTGCCTTAATTCCATGAATGAATTGTGCTTTACTACTTTTCTATTTATTTATTTTTTTAATTTTATAAACCACCCTACGAGGTGGTATACAATCAAAGATTCTATTTTGCCTATACGCCTAGAATTTGGAAAAACCTTGGTGTCTTGTGAAATTACACCCATATTTTATAGTTTATCAATAAAAAAATCAACCAAAAAACATATTTTAATTACAGTGCACCAGTAGACAACCACAAAATTCAAAATTGATTCTATCCATGGTTATTTTTGCATCAAAATGTGGCTTTTAACCAGTGGAAGGTTAACTATTGACTGGATCCTTATTTTTCAAAGGCTAATAGAGAAAAGAGATCCCAACACTGTCCATTACTTTTGCCAAAAGTCAACAATCCACATGTTCTCTTTGCCAAAGATAGGTCAATGGGAATTAAAAGGATATCCAAATCATTTTAGGCAAAGAAATATGTATTCTGGCAAAACCAGATATTTCATGTCATTCCTTCCACAAACAAATACCAAGCATCCCTATCACTAGATTGTCTGGTGTGATTAAAAAGTAAAACCTGGGCTTGTTTCTGAATTAAATGGTCAGTTAACTGACCAAGTCTTCGCTTGAGCTCAATTTCTACCTCTGTTGGATCCTCCATCTCCCTTCTTGTCATTTCGATGTTTGCTTCAAGTTTCTTAGCCTGAAACAATATGAATAAATTTTTAAAAAAAATCAATAATACCTAAATAAATCTTGCAAACAATTAGATAAAGAATATAATCCCAACATGGGAAAACACTTAACATATTTCACTGTCACAAACCTAAAGAACCTTTACACATTTTAAATCTACAATTGAAGTGGGGGGTCTGGGTATAACGTAAGCTGGCCCACATTCAGATAGCCATCCCCTTACACCCATAGCATTAGCATGTGATGCCAATGTTAGCCCTACAGGTTACAAAGCTACAGCTAGAGATTCTATACACTAATCATAGCAGTTATAAAAAGGAGCAAGTAAATTGAAGCAATGTGCTTTAGATTTTGATTACTGATATATAGTCAGGATTGAACAGGATATATATGCATCACATACCGACTTGAAACAACCATTGCTTATTAAATAATAATTACAGCTACACAAGATGTTAGAAAATGATAATTCTACATAACAGGCTCAAAGACAACTTAATAAACAATTGCAATTTAAGCACAACAAGATTCGGAATGTATTTAACATTCAACAATTCAGAAAAAGGTAATATCTGAAACACTGATAGATCTTAAAAAATGATAGCTAACCTCATCTTGCAATTTTACAACTTTGTCAGTTATGAACGAGTACTCTGCCTCGAGTATCTCTCTTTCAAACTCAACTCCTTTTGAAGCTGCTAACTACATAATTCCATATGAAATCAAAAGAAAAGTACAAAAAATGATCAAGAACCCTTTTATTAGAATAGTAATCTACAAACTAAAAAAGAGTGGGAGAGAAAAAAAAATGAAGCACAGCTCACACAACAAAAAATGAGAAGGCAGACATAACTCACTTGGTTTTGGTAATTTCCAGACTGATGAGTACCGGAGATCCTCCTATTGAGTTCTACAACCAAAAAGTAAATAAATAAATTGAAGTCTGAAGGACTCGTATTCAATGCTATCGATAAGGCAAGATAAATCCATCCATATTTATCACTTTCTCCACAATTAGCATATTAATTTTAATCTTATTTAATGTAAAATATGATACATATGATATCTATCAACCATAGGCTAGAATTAAATTCCTTAGCAAGGAAACACCAATGCAACTAATTAATGATATGTCTGAGACAGACATTAATGTAATATAAAAAAAAAAAGCATTTGGGTAGAAGCAAATTAATAAAATTTTTTTTGGGTCAGTTCACTTGACATTGCTTGGCTTTGTGAGGAAATAATATCAGCTCTGATGGAGGACAGTGGAGTCCAAATGAGACATTGGCCAAGGTGATGTAACAAGACATCACGGCACATCACTGTGAGAATGGAATAAAAAATAGCCAATAACAACAAAGTAATAAAGAAAAATTCGCTTCTAAACAAAACATATTCAAATCTTGATTCCATCTCATGAACCCCAAGCCTACAAGAAGCCTGAAATTCTACCCGCCCTAAGTCATGAATTTTTTTCATCAAGTGTTGGACAGATATGCATAAGATCAAGCATATATTACTCAGACAGTCTTTGGTTTTATAAGTCATTAGAACATAAAAATACTCCATTTGATTGCCTTGGGAGGCAACGGCACCGCATTGCTATTATTTTGGGAATCAAAAAGCATGAACAATTCCACATTTATGCAAATGATCAGATAAAATTCAAAGATGGCATACCTTCATAAGCCACTTCTTTCAACTCAATTTGTCGTCGGAGTTCTGCCACCTGATCAATCTAGCAAGCAAAAAAGCTGAAAATAAATATACAGTCCGTATTGATGACAGGTGTGAATGAAATTTCATAAGGTTAAAGCAGGAAAACAAAGGTGACATGTTAGCTCAATTTTGGGCTAGGATCATCAGTGGATTACCAAAGATATAACAAACATCTCACCAGTAAACCACAACAACTATAATCTAAAAGTCTTCAATCATGATAGCAGTAGTAGTTCATCCACTCTAGACTTGTCAAAGAATTAGCGTATACAAGTAACAACCTAAAAGTAGGATCTCCTTCAGCACAAAAAATATAATCCTCTACATTTTCTCAATCCATTTACACCATTAAGCTGGTATAGGTTATGCATAAAGATGGCACACCTGAAGCAGTCAGAAGAACCTTGTAAATTTTTTTTTTCTTCCTTTTATCATTTTTCCTCTAATCATCCTTTTGCCATACATTAAAGAACAGAGCTAGTTCAGCTAATACCAAACTTGATCAGAGAGAATGCATTAGAACTAGAAGAGAGAAGGCCAGTTAGAAATTTGATACTGAGATGTTATGCACACCGTAGTTTCATCTACAAATAATTTAGAAATAAGCTATTGGTCCAAGAAGAAAATTTTTGAAGAAACCAAGAACAAAATATGAAGGTGATCAATAGGTTTAACCCAATGATCTTAATTAGAATTGTGCCATACCTCTATTTCCAGTTTCTTCTGTGAAAAAGCCAAAGATCTTGCAAGTTCAGCATTTGTAGTCTGCAACCACCATTGATCTTTAGAAAATACAAAATAAATCTCAATAACCACACCGAAACTTCAACAAAGTTGAAAGCATTTAGTGCCAGACATCAAAGACAAACAAAAAATTATTACAGTGTCCAAACAAAATATTAACAAGCCATCCAAAGAAGACTGCAGAACCTCTAGTTTAGCCAACCGTGCAAGCGCTTCCATTCTAGTATTATTATGTCTTTGTTTTTCTAATTCAACAGCATCCATGGTCTCCATCATAGTTGTCTGTAGGTCTGAAGCCTGATGGAAGCAAAAAGACAACATTAACTCTACCAATATTGATAGGCATAATCAGAGATAATTCACAGAAGTTCAGGAAACCCAAGTGGCTCCAAGTTTGGATCAATTTTGGACACGTCAGAAAGAGTTGAAAAAAAAAAAAGTGTTATATGTATGGCCCAATTATGAAATCTCTGCCCCAACCGAAACTTTCCTCATATGGACTAACAATAGAAAGTCCAAAAATAAAGGCATGGTCATAGAAACATTAAACAAAGACATGCTCTTCTAACCTTTGCTAGAGTTACATGTTCAAAAATTCTATCTATCTTCACTTGTTTAAAAACTCTATAGATTTGTTCCTAAAAAGTGCGATAGAAGACCGAATAGCTTTCAAATTCCAATATTAATTTGCTCATTTGAAAGATAAACATACCCCAGCAGAGAGAGAGGATAAAGAAGTACCAATGGCTATAGCTACGGCCTCTTTCTTGTTTAAAGAAACAGGGGAGCAATAAAGCAAATGCTTCAAGGATTTTTCCTTTCCTTCCCTACAATACATCTGGGTATGCAAGTATATAAAAGTTGAGGTTGAATTGGCTAGCACTAAAACCTAAGACAACCTGAACTGAGGTTCAAAAGAGCCTTCGATCCCAAATTCAAGTCTAAGAACTATTAACTGATCCCAATTCTGCCTAAACTCAGGTTAACTTTCAAGTTACCATCCCCTTTGAATTTCCAATTAAAAGATGACAAGCAGACATCTTAGTTGGAAGACCATGATATTCAGATGTGAGAGAGAGAGAGAGAGAGAGAGAGAGAGAGAGAGAATGAAGGCACAACAACTTTACCACATGAAGTACATTTAGGTGACAGGGAATAGGGGTCTGGGCAGATGTCTGGCTCTATTCCTGATACACTCCTACATCTGACAAAGCTACCCATGTTTCCACATAAAAATGTGAGATTATCAAATTATCAGGATCATGTTTTAGAATCATGAGAGATCCTTGCCTACTTATTTTAAATTTGATTTTCTATTGGACAAGTTGAACCAGCATATGCTTGGACAAGGGCCTTTAAGAGTAGATACATAAAAGATAATACAGTTCAAGTATTAAGCCAATTCTACTACACCAATATTTGAATAAATGTATGAATCTGAAATAAGTTTCATAACATTTATACAAAACTCTCGAAGAAGGGTTACAGTACAACACCTGCAGACAAGCAGAAAAATGTTCCCATGTTCTTTCATCCTAGATTTATGTTGTTTCTAACTGCAAAAAGTACAAACCAAACCGTCCATCTGATAAATAAATTTCACCGCTTGTAGAACTAGAACGAAACAGTGCGTCATCCCAATACCTCATGAGAACCAATGATAAAAACTAAATGTTTTGACTTCATAATTATGCATATAAGTTAAAACATAAAAGTCATTATTTTCCTATTGCCATCAAAGGAACACATGATCTTAAATTAACTTCATCATCACCACAACAATAATTGAGTGAAGATGATGATAAAAACAATACCTCCTTTGCTTGTTGCTTTGCTCGTTCCTCAAGTATTTTCTCCAAGCTCTGCTTCTCTCCCTCCATTCTAGCAACCATATTTTCGCGTTCTTTAATTGTCTCGGCAGCTTTAGCTGCCACTTTCTCAGTGAAAATCTTCTCCCTCCTTTTCCTCCTTTCTTCCCTCTCACGTTCACTTTCGGACCCAGAAGATGAACGCGAATCAAAATCAGAGTCAGACCTATTATCACTTGTTGAAGAAGAAACTCTCTTCAAATCATCTGATGTAGAAGTTCTAGATCCAACAGTAGGCTCATAACTTCCTCTCGCTTTCATTCTCAAACGATCACTACCATCATCCAATCCATTCTTCACATCAAGCATAACATCAACTTTGCCCACTGTAGATACCAACTCCAACTGATGATTTTTGATAACCCCATCATACTCTTCACTCCCCTCAGCTTTCACTTTCACATCTCCCCCTCCAATCCCGTTCACATCATCTTGCGATTCAGCACTCCAAGACCTCCCTGAAGAGCCCGACTCTACGCCGTCACTCCGCTTTTTCCCACCATTCAATTTACTCCCCAACACATTATCTGCTCTCCCTGCAGCCTTAACCACGCTAGTACTATTACTCTTCTTACTCCTATACCCCAAACTGCCCACATTCCTCCTCCCATCTTTCCTAAGGTTCCCGAAACCCGTTGTGTGTTTCTCCGGCGTACTAAGCAGCTCAGTCCAGTCACTATCAGTAAGCGTAGATTTAGGTTTTGGTTCACTAATCGAGTCATTCCTATTAAGAGTTTTGAAATTAGGATCACTATGTAATTTGCCACGATAATCATTGTTTTCTTGCGTTTTCTTCTTCAATTGATCCTTTAAAGACACAGCGCTACTGCTTTTAGCTGGCGTATCGATTTTCAGATCATCAGATCCAGGCTTCTCGCCCTTGCCCAGCGACTCCGCAGCTTGTTGATCGATCTGAGCCGTTGATTAACCGATTCAATTCAGAGACGAGTAACATAACAACAATGGATGACAAATTAGAGCCCTAATTGACGTGAAATTGTTTTCTCGGGAGACAAACACAATGCATAATTTTTTTAAAAGAAAAAAAAAAAGAAAGAGAAAAAGAGAAGGAAAAACTTACCTGTTGAAGGAAAGTTTCGGCAACTTTGAGCTTGTTGGAGATCCAATTTGCCATCGTAGTTGCAGATATTTTGTGTTTATTTCTAGTTCAAGCATAAAGAGTTCGTTTTTGTATTTATTTTTTTATTTTTAACATTTTATTATTTAGTCTAACCAACAACAACGACCTTTTTTATTTTTTTATTTTTTTAAGAGGAAAATTCAGGATGAGGAGAGGTTGCACATTACAAATACAAAGTGTTGAGCAACGCAATGAGCAATAGCCAAATTAGAAGGGCTATTTTGAAAAAGCAGGGGTCTTCAGGGTGTCCAACACCCGCCCGAAACCGGTACCAACCCGTCAGTTTCAGGTTGGGATGGCTTCGGCATTAAACTAAAAATCGGGTGCTTCAAGTGTGATTGAGTGATTATAGTAGTAGGTCTCGGTTGGGGTACATATGGAAAAAAACGAAAATATCCGACACGATTAAACTTCAAATTTCAATGGCTTTTTTTTGCCATGTGTCTAAATTTAAGTGATCCATAATTATTATATTAGTAATGTTACACTTATTTTAATATAAAGATAATATAATATTATTCATTCAATAATATATGATTAATTAACATTATTATATTGATTTTTTTAATTCATCGTTCCATTTAATCGATGTCACATCAAATTTATAAAAAGATTTTATATATAGATTTTATAAATATAATATTATTATTAACATACATGCAAGTATATACACACACGAGCAAAGCTTTTGATATCTTAACCCTTTAAATCTCTCTCTCTCTTCAATCACATGGCATCCCACTTTCCCATTCACCAATCTCTCTCTCTCTCTCTCTCACATTTATTTCACTCTCTTTTTTCTCATTTTCTTTTCTCTTTTTTCTTTCTTTCAAAAACCCTAACATGAAACCTCAACATTCGTTCTTGCTTTGTTGCCCACACCAACACCTATCCACCCACTACCACCCTCTAATCAACGACTTAGCCACTACTTGTCAACCATTCATTGCCAGTTTGTTGGTCGACTAGTCACAAGCTCACAAGGCCTTCATCATGCCTCCATTTTAACTAAGGACATACTTATGTATTTTTTGTAGTTAAATCATTTTCCTTCTTAATTTTATTCTATTTTTGTACTCATCTAAACTTAAGAAGGTAAGCATTGTGGCTTAGTAATTTTCATGTGATTTGAAAAAATATATGTAATACTTAGCGATGGCAAAAAAAGGGGGTTTGTGCAAGTTCCTGGTTTTTATCCGGATTTTCCAGAGACAATTTTTCTTGGATTTGTGGGGTTCGAGTGCAAGGATGGGTGTAATATTATAGTTTTACATCCGAGTTCGGTATACACCCTCCTCGCCCCACATCTACATCGGACTGCATATTATATGTTTTGAAAAATTAAAATTATATATAATATATTATAATACTATTATTAATGTGTTAAAATTTTAAAAAATGAAAATCTCAAATATACCCTAACCCTAATCAGCTCTCATCTCACGATTCTCACCCTCATTCTCCATTAATTTCACTGCAGCCGCCTCGCCTCAGTCATCTCCTTGTTGCTAATTAGCCACTGCCAGACAGATCAAAGCTCTCTCTATCTCTATCTTCCTCTTTCATATACAAAGAGAGGTGTAACCTATGCCATTCTACACTTACTCTCATTTCAGTCTTTGTAATACGAAAATTGAATCTTGATTTTGCTTGTTTTTTGGAACTGATCGACTCCCTTTCTTAAATTGTTGTGTTAATTGTGTTGTTTGCTATATTTGTATGAGGAATAATTGTTTCAGCATAAAATTTTGTGCTTAATTTTTGTAACAACGTAGCTTAGCTAAAATGAGCTGGAGTGATCATGTTATGTTTTTCTTTTTATATAGTTTGTGTGTCATGTGTACTCTTGAACTCTGAATTATCGTGAAAATTTGAGGGGATTTAGTGGGATTAGTCTTGTTTCATTCATTCCTGTGTACGCATTTAAATGAAATAAGGTGTGAGTCAAGGGCTTTAATAGCTTGAACCAACTGTTGCAAGAATAATATTACGACTGTGATTAAATTTTGTGTTGTACTAGTGGAAATGAACTTATTTTATATGTGCATGGATGGATTGGCTTTAGGCATTAGTGATGCCACATTTTCATTTTAGTGTTTTAGTGTCTTCTCATTTTATTTGTACATGGATGAATGACAAATTTAATATTTTTCAGAGAACGAACCTTTGCTTATGGAACAGAGAATTAAACTTTGCTTCTAGAACAAAAAGTTGAAATTGAATATCTTTTGCTGTCACATTACTTAATATTGTCCATAAATAGACAAAAACAAGGAAAACGAAGATCAAAAGAAGACATTGAGTCACCAATTTTTGAGTTAGATTAGAAACACAGAATATATATATGTAATAGTATTTGTTATAATTAGTTTTTCCATAATCTTATCTCAATGGCTGTACTTGGAGGATAAAAGCAAAACAATAATAACAATATAAATGGTATCTGATCTTTGCTTCCAATGCATGCAATAATGGATAGCCTTTACAGTTTTATAAATAGTTTAATTATGATTCTTATTATATTACATTTATATGTGTATTGAAGGAATGAATTCTAGCTAGCTAGCTATCAACTTTGCGTGCTTTTATGTAGAACAATAAATTAGCATCCGATCTTTGCTTTCAATGCATAATCTATTTCTAAATTAGAGAAGTTAAATTAAACTTGTCTATTCAATTTTACTCTATATTATTTGAAGAAAATTTATTCAAATGTTTATTTTCGTAGGATTAAAATGTCTTCTTCACAACATTTCCAAATTGATTCAAGTGATGCTCCAACTTATGGTTGTGAGGAGCAACACGAGTCATTTTATGAATTGGATACAAATCGTGAACTTGATACTGAGAATGAATTGGAATCCGCCACTAGTAAATGAAAGAAGGGTTCAAGAATTTAAAACCTCCACAATCACGTAAACCAAGACAACCGTCTCGGGTTTGGGAGCATTTCAAAAAGGAGACTAGTAATGATAAAGTCAAGGTTATATATGTACAACTATTGTAATAAAATTTTGGATGGACATTATAAGGATGGAGCTTCACATTTGAGACAACACCATGATAGTTGTTCTTATCGAACACAAACACTTAGGCAAAAAATTTTGAAAGCTAAGAAGAAAAAAGGCGGGGATATTGATCTACAAAAATTTGTTCTTGATCGCTTTGATAAGAGCATTTCTAGGGAGAAGATTGCCAAAATAGTTGTTATGCATGAGTTGTTGCTTTCATTTGTAGAATATGGAGCATTCCAGGATTCTGTGGATTATGTGCAACCATTGGTTGGCACAATGAGTAGGAATACCTTGAAAAAGGAAGTTTTTAAGTTGTATGAGGTTGAGAAAAGTAAGACAACAACGGCTCTAGAGAATTGTAGTAGTAGAGTTGTAGTTACAACTTACAACAGATAGAGGTGTTCAAAATCTAATCCAATCTGTCCAAATCGACTGATCCAATCCAAACCAATCCAATTTTGATTGGATTTGATCAATTGGTAGATTAGATTGGATTGGATTGAAATTTTGAAAATCGAATTAATTGAATGGGATAACGGATCCAAATATAAAAATCCATTATAGACCTATCTAATCTAAATAATATATAATAAAATTAATTATATAATAACTAAATATTAAAATTAACCCAGCCCATTATAAATTTGTAATTTTAATAATTTTAATGTAATAAAATATATTTAACCCTAAATTAAGTAAAAAAAAATTACACTTTTGTTTCTCTTCCATAGCCGCTGGCCATCGTAATGATGCCATCTCTTGTTTTTCTTCTTCTCAACGAGTCAAAGATTTGAATGAATTAAAAGGTACATATTTTTTTTAATTTTCTCATATGTTTTCTAGTTTTTTCACGTTTGTATGCATCAATCTTAGAGTTGGCAAAAACCCGGGGCTGAGCCGGGGACCCCGTTCCCCGTCCCCGGCCCCGGCAAGGAATTCAATTCCCCGCCCCCGGAAATTTTCCCGGAAATTCCGGGGCCGGGGCGGGGCCGGAGAATTATATTCCGGGGCTGGGGAATTCAATTCCCCGGGTTGTATTTTTTTTTAATTTTTCTGTGACAGATTAGTTAGTAATTCTATTTTTGTTTCATATTTTTTGTTAATAATGTGGCCGTGGCCCAGTGGTGGCTGGGTGTCTTTGTCTTCTTTCAATGCCCAGGTTCAAGCCATCCCAACAGTTATATTTTTCCAGTTAATATTGTTTTTATAAATTTTTTCTTATTCAGTTTAATACTTGACAAATGAGTGTAGCCTGATGGTAAGTTGGGAATAAAATCTTTCTTGAACTAAGGTTCAAGCTGTCCCATTAACACATGTTTTTATTATTTTTCTTAATATTATATTTATAATTTTTCTATTGAATTAGACATTTGCTTTTGCATATATTAATTTTTTATTCTATAATTTTTTTACTAAGTTAGTCAATCATTAATTAAAATATCAATGATGAAAATATATATAATAATTAAGAAATCATTAATTTAAATATGAATTTTTTTGCATAAATATTTTAATTGGGTTTTGTATTCGGGTTGGGCTTGTATTTTTATGATTTGGACTTGATATGCTTATTATCATTTATCAACACATGTTTTTATTATTTTTCTTAATATTATATTTATAATTTTTTCTATTGAATTAGATATTGCTTTTGCATATATCAATTTTTTATTAAATTATTAAATCTAGCTTCATTATATTTATAAAGTATAAATACTTCTATAAATTTTTTTACTAAGTTAGTCAATTATTAATTAAAATATCAATTATGAAAATACATATAATAATTAAGAAATCATTAATTTAAATATGATTTTTTTTTTGCATTAATATTTTAATTGGGGTTTGTATTCGGGCTGGGCTTTATTTTTATGATTTGGACTTGATATACTTATTGTTGTTGGAAACTTAAGTTGTATTGGGCTTTTAAAGTATTGGGCTTTTAAATTTTATTAATTTATACAAAATAATTATTATTCCGGGCCGGGGAACATGATCCCCGCCCCCTGCCCGGCCCCGGACAATCCCCGGGAAATTACTCCCCGGCCCCGGGTTCAATCCCCGGAATTCTGAGTAATTCCCCGGACAATTCCGGGCCGGGGATCCGGGTACCCGGACCCGCCCGGGTACAATTGCCAACCCTAATCAATCTCGATCATCCAAGTTAATCTTTTAGAATAAATAAATTTTATAATAGAATTACTTTTTATTAATAAATAATATATAGCAATCAACTTGTTCGATCATGTTTCCCACTTTCGACAAGCCATACTTACACAACTTTACAATTTGCAGTACCACCTTTTAATAATAATAATAATTATTATTATTATTATCATTCTTTCTACAATTTTTTTCTTTATTCAATTGCATGTTAGGCAAGTAAGAAAAAGACAAAACGAAATCATGATTGAAACTTTTTTTTGTAAATAGTTAATTTAAAACGTTAATTCAATTTTTTAACTTTTTTTTAAACAAAATCATATACATTTAAAACGTAGAGGGGTAGTTGATTTTGTTTCTAACTAGTTTTTTTAAATTATTTTTTTTCACTTTTTGTGACATGAATGTCCACTCTAACTAATAAAGGGAAAGGTTTAATAACTCCAACAGCAACAAATAAGATTTAGACCATCAAGGTTATGCTCATTGATAATGATGCTTCAATAATTCTTATTTTTGAAGAATTGCTTATGAGTAAGAGAAAACCTAGCAGACCCTCTTCAATGGTGTGAGATCATTTTATAAAAATAGGTGCTGATGCAAAGAAGCCTAGGGCCAAATGTCGAACTTGTAACAAAGAATATGCTTGTGGGTCAAAAAAATGGAACCTCAAATTTGTTGATTCACATAAGAGAAAAATGTTTAAAATTTACTGGCTTGAGAGACAAGGAAAAAAAAACCGTTATCTTATAAGCCTAGTAAAAATAGGGAGGAGGCAAGCAGACTTGTCGGCTCAAGTTAGAGTGCTAACGCATGTAGGAAAGCAATTGCCAAATTTATCAGACTTGATGAGTTTCCATTTAGAGTTGTTAAAAGCAAGGGGTTTAAGGAGATGTATAAAGTGCTTGAACCTAGATTTCAAGTTCCTTCACGCATTATAGTTGCATGTGGTTCCTTAAAACTATATAAAAAAGAAAAGCAAGCTTTGAAAGATTTCTTTGTTAGAGGTCATCAAAGGATATGCCTTACCACAAACACGTGAACTTCTGTGAAAATCTTACTTACATATGTCTTTTTGCCCATTATATGGATGATAATTAGAGGTTACAAAAGAAAATCTTAAATTTTTGTTTAATTGAAGACCACAAAGTTGACATATTTGTTAGCCCTAAGGCTACATGATAATTTTGATGATAACAATACACATTGATTAATTGTGATTTACTAACATGTTTATTTATGTGCAAGAGTAATATCATTGAAATAATTGTAAAATCAAGAAGAGGCTTATTAAAATGAAGTGTTGAAGCTAAGGAGAAGACTACATGTTAAAGGCACCAAAGTTTAAGAACAAGGTTTGATTCAAGGAATGTGACACATGAGCAATGTTCAATCAATTGGTCATATATTTCTCTACAGATGTCCAAATGATGTGATTCTTAAGCCTTTGGAAAGCTTACTCAATTTATAACATTTCATATGTTTCAAAGAAATTCGAATTTCAAGTGTAAGGTTGTCCAAATCATCATGCAAGTTGAAAGACAAATGGAAGCAGCTGACATGAGCACCGAATACTCCTTTGGACATATCTTGAGCTAGAAAAATCAAAATGACTTGATTCTTGCGGCATTGGAAAGATGACTTAATGAAGAACATTTCATATGTTTTGAAAAAATTCAAATTTCAAACATAAGGCCGACATAATTGACATGCAATTCGGTGGACTGACACAGAGAAGAAAAATCAACTCACATGAGCACCGAATGGTATTTTGGACATATCTTAAGATAGAGATATCCAAATGCTTTGATTATTAATGTTTTGGAAAGCTTATTCAAATATGCAGATCTTTTATGTTTTGAAGAAATTCAAATTTCAAACGGAAGCTGACAGAATTATCATTCAATTTGGTGGACTGACACAAGAAAGAAAAATCAAGTCACATGAGTACCGAATGGTGTTTTGGCCATATCTTGAGCTACAGATATCCAAATGACTTGATTCTTGATGCGTTGGAAAGCTTATTCAAACGTGCAAATCTTTTATGTTTTACAGATTTTCAAATTTCAAACAGAACATTGACAAAAATGGCAGACAAGATTACAGTTTTTATGGTGGGCAGAAAATTTGGAGTTGGTGTCTTTACTTGCTCAAGTTCATCTATTTGCCTATAAAAGGAGCCCTTCTCCCATACATTCAGCAAGACAAGAAGTGCAAAAGAAGCATTTTATCAAGCAAAAAGCAAGAGAAATATCAAGTATAGAGAGCTTTTATATTATTTATCTACTCTTTGAAGAGAGTTGTACTTTTGTTGTAAAAATTATCCTTGTTCTTGTATTGTGGTGAGAGTGAGATATTCTTGTAAAGGATAATAGTTATCCTTGAGAGAACTCTTGTTGTGGTGTTATCAAGGGTTGAAGGAAGTTGCCTTGGTGAGGTTGTTCATCAAGAAGAACTCTTGGTGTGGTGTTATCAAGAGTTGAAGAAAAAGTCTTGGTGAGGTTGTTCATCAAGCAAGTTGTAAAGATTTCTACAACTTAGTGGAAAGCTTAGCTCGTGGAGCTAGGAGCCCGTGGACGTAGGCAAGGTTTGCCGAACCACGTAAATTGAGTTTGCACTCTCTCTATCCCTATCTCTTTACATTAACTTGCACTTGTGATTGCTCTTCATTTCTATTCTCTTGATTGCATTCTATTTTCATCTTCTTCACCTTTGTTCTTAAAGAAAGATTTAAATAATTTTGATCTTTCAAGAAAAGTTTTCTAAATCCGTTTTTATAAATAAAAACCCAATTCACCCCCCCTCTTGGGTTGCCATACCTGGGTCAACAATATTAGGCAAGCAAATTGAGACATTTCTAATAGAATGGGGCATTAAGAGAGAGTATTTATAATAACTATTGATAATGCTAGTTCTAATGATTTGGCTGTTGCATACTTGTCAAAAACAATAAATAATTGGAGTGGATCAATAAAGAAAGGTGAGTTTATGCATGTGAGATGTAGTGCACATATACTAAATCTTGTTGTCATAGAAGGGTTGAAAGATTATCATGAGTCAATTACTAGAATTCGCAATGTGGTTAGATATGTTAGAGCTTCTCTTGCGAGATTGAAAATAATTTAAGGCATGTATGGACCAAGAAAAACTTTCTTTAAAAAAGCTTCTTTCCATCGATGTTCCAACTAGATGGAATTCCACTTATTTAATGTTAGAAGCTGTAAAAAAATTTCAAAAAGCTTTTGAACACTTAGAGGATCAAGATATATAATATGTTCGTGAATTTTGTTTGAATGAAAAGAAGGGGGCTCCTACTTCATTGGATT
The DNA here is from genome assembly GCA_013180625.2 of Boswellia sacra. NCBI lineage: Eukaryota > Viridiplantae > Streptophyta > Magnoliopsida > Sapindales > Burseraceae > Boswellia > Boswellia sacra. The sequence goes on from SNVD02013909.1 coordinate 74,668, forward strand.
AGGATTATGCTCATTGTTTTATAAAATTTTTTATGGTTTTTTATGATGCCACTTTAAAATTTTCTGGTTCTTTATATTTGACCTCCAATACCTTTTTACGCTAATAGAGTTTGATTTCCACACAAATGAAAAGTTGGTGTGGGAGTGATGACCAATTTTTCAAGTTAATGGCTGAAAATATACGAAGTATAAAAAATATTAGGGAAGCTATAAAAAGATGAATCATTATTTATTTTTCTTGTTTTGCTTGATCCTCGCCATAACACTACAAGCAAAATGGGCTACGGCAAATTAACCATGAATAATTAACCCAACACAACTCCATATCACATAAAAATGGTTTATCAAAGAGTAAATATGAGTGCTTGTTACTGCTAACCCAATCACTCTGTGTAACTCCTCTGTTCCACTGTTACTATCACTACTACAAAAACACTCATCGATAAGTGTTGAAAAGGGACAACGATGACAGTTTGAAACCCTCATCTATGTGCCTAACATCGTAGAGGTGCTTCAAAATGATGACAGTTTCAAACACTTATCTTTTTGCACATATACAATGACAGTTTTTAAAACAACTGTGATCGTTTTATGTTTAAAGTGTCTTCATAGTACAGATGCAATGACAGCTTTTTCTAAACAACACTCATCTTTATAAAATTAAAATGTTTATATAATGACAGTATTGTTGTTTACAACCATCATATTTTTTTAAAATATCATAGATGCTACTCTAATTTATATATTGGATATTGAAACTCGTAGGTACATATAGAACAAATCCATAAATCTAAATTAATAGCCACAAGTATATAAATCCATATATCTATATACAAATTTCATTACAACCAAAAGTAAACTGCAAAATCTCCAAAATAAAGTAGTGCTTTATCAATAAGAATGATTCCTTCAAAAAAATTGCAAAATTATAGTACTGTCACCATGATTCCTTCAAAAACTGCAAAACAATAAGACCTTTTTATCAAAAAAGTAACAAAACAACAACAAGAAATAAAAAGAGTGAAGAAAAAATATATAGTTACTAACTATCTTATACAAATTACAATAACAAAAGAAAAAAAAGGAAATAAAGTAGCTAGATTTACCTGTTGCATGATATTGAAGTCATATCAGGCACGATTTCTTCCAAAAAGATGTAAAATGTAGCACTTTCACTATAACTCCTTTCAAAATATTTTGCAACCAAAATTATCTGTAATTCAAACAAATAAGAAGATATATGAACCACCAAAAGTCACTAGTATAATATCAAATTATTAATAAAATACATACCATATACTATTTTAAGTGAAACAAAACTTCCATGGATACTCCGCCCACTCGCATCTAATCTCATCAATCGCTTCCTCATCATAACTTTCCGTTCTAGCAAACTATAAACATAATATCACACTTTTAAAGATTACATCTAAATATGAATGATATCAATTTAAACAAAAAATCTGAAATTACCTTATTCTGACAAAATCCATTAAGATCAGTAACAATATCCTTCATATATGCCAAAACATAGTATCCACACTCAACATTTGTTGGTTGTCGAGGGCACTACACAATAAGGTATATAATTAGAATATTTAAAAATAATATTTTTCAAGAAAACTAATGCTTATACCTTGATAGTCTTCCAATTTATGCTTTTCTGACTACCACGTTCTACACAATAGATCTTGAAAGCACTACATTTTCAAAATTCAACTACATAGATAAGTTAACTTGATAAATTATGATATCTAATATATTAAGGCTAGAAGAACTTACAAATGAACAAATTCCTTTAAATCTGTACGAGGATCATGGCCAAGTGGATCCAAGAAGTATGCTTGACAACAGTGTGGATCTATAACTACTAACATTCAATGTCCCATATAAATAAGATTCATGTAATAGAATAATATGAATGTTATGAATGTTGGGCTGCATGTGAGAAGGGACACATACGCATGCTTTATTGAACAAAACAATTACTACGAAGACCAACTTACCCAGAGAAAGAGCAAACAACAATTAGCATGCAACTTACCTAGACCTATTGGACCCGTTATGTGACACATTTCACTAACTATATATTAATACTATTTACTTATTAATTCATATATATAATGCAATTAGCTAGCTATAGAAACCCCTCTATCATTGCTCAAGCAAATCAAAATCTAATTAGTTGGTTAATAGTATGAACTATCATGGTTGAACTACGGATCATATTAGCTAGATCCTTGCGTGAGCTATGAAACGAAGATGAAAATTTTTTGAACAAAGATAAAGTAATCATCAATCATCTTACTCAAACTATCTAAGTTAATAACCTTTTTGAGAAATAACAAAATCCCAATTATGATAGACACAAGAGTTATTAATTAATTAGTTTAAAGAATTAAACTCTATTGTTTATGTATGAGACTGCATAGGCTTCTAATTATCACCAGCATCCTATTAGGAAGTGAAAGTCAGAAGATATATACTTGATTAGAATAGATATTTGAGAAGCTTCATTTTGACATTAATTTAATTTGGAATAAATTTTAGCTTCGGTATGCCAACTATGGTGTGTGTGTGTGTGTGTGTGTGTGTGTGTGTGTGTGTGAATTTGATATTTGGCAAACACAAGTCAGAAGGTTGTCTTCGTCATTTTTTCAAACAGGTTGTTGTAGATTAGTAGCATCACATTCAGATGCTCTTTCAATCAAAAAAAAAAAAATGAAAGCTTTAATTAAACGAAGCCATCCAGCAAAAGCCACCGTAAAATAATGCTATTAAATTATTAAACTCAAAAAATCATTAAACTAATAATAAAAAATTATTAAACTAAAATAGTGCTAGTCAAGTTATTACCCGCTTTGAAGAAATTGTCTAGTACTTTCATAATTTCCTATTGTGCTTTGACGGAATGCTATAAACATGTTCAAATAAAAAAAATACTTTAAAAATTACCTTGTGTTGTCTTCTTGTATGAGCTACTTGGCTTGTCTTCTTTGTTGCAGAGAAAAGAGAAAAGCGTGAAGCTGACTGATTTAGGGTAAAAATTATCAAGCACCATCAATTGTCTTTCATTACTTTACTCTTTTTGTGTTGCAAACTAACTGACTAACAAAATGACGTAGTTTTGTTATTTTTTTAAAATTCAAACTTGAAATTAAAGAAGTCAATGATATGATTTTCCTTAAAATTTAAAACATAATTAAATATATAAAATTATAAATTATTCATAATATATTTGACAATTTCACTTTAATTTTTTTCTTTTTAAATCTCATTAAACAACTAAAATTACTTTAAAAAATCAAATTATTTTAATCCAAAAAATTTAATTTAATAATTAATTACTTTTTAAATAAACTTTAACAAAGATGACAGTATATACTTGAAAACACTCATCTTTAATTTTTACATATAAATTATGACATTTGATAAAAACTCTATCATTTTATTAAGTGACATTATTTAATAATACAAAGATGAGTTTTTTAAGTTAAAACACTCATCTTCTACTTTTAAGCACAATGATGACACTTTTACATACTAACACTCATATATTAAGTGTCATTATTTATGTATAAATAAAAGGATAATAGATGTAAACTATAACACTCATTAACGAGGTATCATTGTTTTACTTCAACATAAATGATGACATATAAAAACTAAACACTCATCTATTAATTGCTATAGTTTAGCATTTTTGTCGTTGTGTGTTGAATTAGTCATAAACTATCCATGATGATAGAGCTCTTTTTTACATTTAGCAACAACGTTCAAGAGTTAATCTCAGCACATTACTGATTAATCTAAAATGCCTTGAAAACAAATTAAACAAATAATTGAGTGTAAATCCGAGCAAGTGTTAATTTAAGCCAAATAAATTAGAACTATAATTAGAGGAGAGAAAGAACAAATAAATAAAAGCTTTAATAATATTATTAATAATTTTTTTAATTACGCTTCAAAAAATCAATGAAAGCTGAGTAGAAATTAAATATTTGATATTTTATTTCATGCTGCTCTGTTGAAGAAAGAATGAACTTGAGAGAACATATAACCTGATACTTTTTGATAACAAAGCAAAAAAGTGTAAATTTAATAATACAAAGGGAGAGAACATTATATTTAATAATACAAAGCAGAACTTTGCTGCCAGTTGGCAAAAAAAAACTTTTAATTATTGCCTATCATCCATAAAAGTCTGAATGGGGCCTCAATCCTTCATCAACAAGTAGAAGAAGCGAAATAGGTTTAAGGTCAAATCAAATTGTTTCTTGAGTGTGAGGAAAGAGGCAACACAGCCACTAATTAAAGACGTTGAAGAGAAACACAATCATTAATTAAACACAACCATCAATCTAACCTCCAAAGAATTAAGCAAACACGTTTTGTACCAAAAATTTGAAGACAATAGGGGAAAGAAGTAACAAAAGAGAAACAGAGGAGATGAATTTACTAACCAAAAGCAAAGAGAAACAGAGAAGATGGCCCCTCAAATGTTGCCCAATGGTAATCACTTAGTAATTTGGCTGGAAATCATACTGGTAACTCCAAAACAATGAAGAGTTAGTCTTCATGGAGGAAGGTCTTCACGATTTGAAGGTGTTATGCATAACACAATGAAAACTTGTGTTTTTTCATTAAACACTTAACTGCAAAACAACATTATTTTCTTGTAATATTTTAAAAAAGAAAAGAAATCCACCAAAATGATGTCATTCAAAATATTAAATTACTATTATTTAAACTAAATATTTGTCTGACTACGTTAATCATAAGATAATATTATTTAAATAAAATTATAATCATACTTCTTTAATTTCTTAATATTTGTTTAAATAAATAAATGAAATTTCTATGTTTTAAAATAATCTTAAAATTTAAATAATTTCATCTATTTTAAGTTGTTAAAATATTTAATGTTCAAAATTTTAATTTTAATAAGCTAAAAAAATAAAATTAAAAAATAATTAAAAAATAAAAGAAGACATTTCACAATGTGCAGGATGCGCATGTTGCTAAATTTGATAATTTTGGCAACATGCATTACCTGCGCATTGCTAAAGCTCATGTTCAGCAATCTACCACAATGTACAAAAAATGGATAGCTAGTGAGTTGTCTGCTAAAGTGAGACAAACTTTAAGGGATTTATATGATCAATATAAATTGTTTTACTTTGAAAATAAGAAATTGAGGATAATGACCATGATGGGAATAACATAAAATTTGACAGTGGTGAGATTGATGCTGATATGTTATTTGACTATGGCTATATGAAGATTTTGAAAAAGACTAATAATGTATAGTGTAAATCAGAGGTTGATCGGTATTTGATGGAATCATGTGAGAATCCAAAGAATAACAGTTTTGACATCTTGGCTTGGTGGAAGATTAATTCTTATAAATATAAGATTTTAGCTCATGTTGCTAGAGATGTTTTAGGTACACCTATTTCTACCGAAGCCTCTGAATCAGCATTTAGTACCAATGGTTGATTTCTTGATCCATTTCGAAGTTCATTATCTTTAAGGATAATAAAGCACTGTTATGCAAAATCTGCAAATGCACTAAATCGAAACAAGTAAAATAATGATAATTAAGTGAGTTATTGTTCCCACAAAGATTGTTTATTAATTACTAAACTTAATCTAACTGTAATTTTATTTGAAAGATGAAATTTTAATGACAATTTTAAGACAACTAAATAACTGAATTAAAATCAAGCAAACAATAAAAGTAAAAAATGCCATGTAAATTGATAAAAATCCAATGAATGAAGATCTAAGTTATTAGATTTCACCTAAATTATCCACTCTAATATTTTAATTCAATAAAATCAATTTTTATTCACTTGTTGCCAACCAATTTCACTGGTGTAATTGTTAATCTTTGTCAAGCAAAAACAATGTATGTTTTATAGGAAGAATTACATCTCTGTTAATTCTAACAACCTATAAACACCCAAAAAGCACAAGAAACAATGCACAGTTGCTCAAATCACAAACATATCTCTATCTCTTGTCTATTTATGACAAATTAATCAAGGACTAATATAAATTAACTTTTCAATCTAATTTATACCTCAGATCATGCGAAAGTTGGTCAGACAATCACAAGCATTAAGCATATAATTAATTCACTCAACAAGGATTGAATAAATATCAATATATTAAATTAAAAATAATTGGAGTATCCGACTTGGCTACATCCTAACCCTAGAAAAGAAAATTAGTTCATAATGAAAAAGAAAACAACACAAAATTGAATTAAAAGCACTGAGTTACAAAGAGAGAAGAAAGAACCAGAAATTTTGAAGACTTCTTGATAGATCAAGCTTGATTTGCTCTTCCAATGCTTGTAATCCAATTCCTTGGCCTCCAATGCACCTTCCAGGACTTCTATTCTAACCTAGAAAAGACCTAAAAAAAGCATATTTATACTCTATAAAAGAATAAGCTCGAATCCATGTCAAAATAGAACTGTAGAAATTTTCCAAAATCAAACTTACATTGAAGTACAGCTGTTGTTGCACAGGAGCACAAGCTCTCTAACTTTTATTTTTCGATGTGCTAGAACTTGCATCGCAGTGCAATCCATCTTACGCCCTACTGATTTTATAAATTCTTGAAATCACCCTGTTTGAGTCCTTTTTTGTCCAAATCTTGATCAACTTTCCTCAATCTTGAATTGAATGACCTTTTAAATGCAAATAACTCAATAACACCCATTAAATTCTAAAATTTACTAAAAAACTGATCAAAAATTAAATTTAGAGTTATTAAATTAGTGAATAAAACTCAACTAAAAAGCACTCATTTGTGGACAAACTGGTTACATTCTTCATCAAAAATTAACCTTTGTGAAATGATGGATGAAATTGAAGAAATTGAGTCATGACTAAATATTATGTTATATTTAATTTTTTCTAGTTATTATTATTTTTATTTCAAGTTAAATAAATTTTTATTCTAAGTAGTCTTTTTTTTTTTTTGTCGATTGTAGAAGTTTTGGGTGTTGTAGTAGAAAATACATTTGATGATCATTGATATAATGTATCCATACTGTGTGTAATTGGTAAGTATCAATATAACTTAGTTTTTATTTTTTTATTTCATGAATTGTTTTTTCATACCAATCATATTTATCTCAATATAAAAACTATCAGTTACTTATCAATTATTTATTCATGTTTGCAGGGCATTCTTTGATATGCATGGATAACATTGAGTTAATGCAGTTATGCAGTAATAAATTGTTCCAAGGTCCATATTATGCATGACAGCTTATTGCATGAAGTCCTATAAGTTTATTTAAATTACAATATTTGTATTGGAATGATTTAAATTTTTATTTGTTATTTTTGTTTAGGAACATTAATTAATTTTGAAATGACTTTTTATGTATTATATTATGGTTTACCAATATTTTAATTTGCTCAATAAGTTTATGTTATCATTATATTTATATAATATCACATTAACTTGTGTTTTTTATTGGGTCATATTGGATTTTTCTTTTTTCAAATTTTTTTAAAAGTTTGGATTGGCTCGAATCAAATCGAATCGGTTGATTTTTTTAAAATCGGATTGGATTGGATTTCAATCTTTGATTGGATCGGATTGGATTGAAAAATCTCTAAACCGATCATTATTGGATTGGATTGGTTATTAGCTAAATCTATCATATCCAAATTAACGAACACCCCTAACAACAGATATGTAGACTTTTAGTAACCAAAACAAAAGGTTACATGGTTATTACAACACATTTCATTGACAATTCTTGACAATTACAAAACCGAATTTTGAGGTAATATTAAATTTTGACTGTGTTTTCAATTTTTGCTTTTTTATACATATTACGATTGTGTTTTAATTTTGTTTCTTTTCCTCAATTTTATTTGTTAATTTTCTAGGTTTCTATATGTGCCAAGTTCACACAAATATGATGCTCTTTGCGTAGCATTGATAAAATGTTTGATGCATTGGAATATGGATAGTAGATTATCCACTATCACTATTGATAACTGCTCAACAAATGATGCTATGATTAGAACATTGGTTTTAAGATTTGATGCGTTCGAAACTAGCAAGTATACTAGTCGCACAAGTAATAAAGTGATAAGTAAGATATCGTTCCCACGAGGATTGATTCTAATTGAATTTGTTATTTCCAGCAACAATAAACTAAATGGGGGGTTTTGTTGATGATTAACTAAATGAAATATTAATGCAAGTAAAGAATAACAAAACAGAAAGTAAATTTGAGTGAAAAATCAATGAAGAAAAACCTGGTTAAGGGATCCTTCTCTACCACAAGATATGGATTTGCGAATTAATTGTAGAATTGTCATCCAATTACACCATTGAAATTATCAACCGTAGATAACAACAAGCTCTGTTATCCCAATCTTTCCTTACTTTGTTGTTAAATAAAACAGGCTCTTTATTTAATCTCTATCCATTAAACAACCTAGAACAAGCTCTCTAAATTTAATTCAATGGATGCATTACGATAAGAAAGATAGGTTGATCTAAGCAATAAACACACAAGCTCGGATTATTTAACTTAGGTTGTATTCTCCAATTGCAATCTCTGATCACAATTTTGCTACTAAGGTATTAGAAATTCAAGACAATTATGGATCAAGATTTCTAGTCTAGCAATAGACAACAACCAGATTATATTTAGTTGGCCATTCGAAATACAATCAGCAAGCAATCATAAGCATTAGATATGGGAAAATACAAGCAACTTCAATTAGAGAATTGGATAACAACTTCTTGCACAATCAACTCACAAAAACCATATCAGGGGCTTTGAAATCACCCTCAACCAATTCAGATTCAGTTACACATGTTTAAGAACGTGGTAAATACAATACAACATGGAGACATTCCAGAAAATGAAAGGGAAGGGAAAAACTTAGCAAATTTGATGTAATTCTCTTTGGATTGTAGTTCTTCCTCTTTCCAAGCTTCCTTTCTCCTTCAAGAACTCCAAGAGATGAAAGAATTCCAGAGCTGAAGCCTCCACCACGTTCTCCCCTCTTCAAGTTATGAAAATAAAACCCTAAAATGTGTTTAAATACTCTGCTACAGTAACTTGCTACAGTGCCCCGTATTTATAACATGCTACAGTGATATATGGAATTACAAATATACACTTCTCATACCATTTTTATCAAAACTTTCGGTACACTACATAAATTCGTGAACCGTTAAATTTCTCCAGAAAATAGACTTCGAGAGCTTTTCAACGGTATATAGCATGTCATCGGGTTCATTGTATATCAATACAATTAAATCCGAGAAGATGGTTGACTAGCAGAGGTGAAAATGAAGGGTTTTACTCCATTTTTGTGCAAGTTGCTCCAAAACTCCTACAAACATCAAAACCACACAAAAACATAAAAATACCAAGGAATATAGCAAAGAAACATGGACGAATTGATATGAAAATGATATATAAATAGACACTTATCCAATTCCCCCACACTTAAACTTTGCTAGTCTTCGAGCAACTACGACAATATGAAACAAAACTAAATTGAAACAGATTCAAAGAAAAAATTAAAACACACATGTTTTTACTTGCAAATAGGCCTCAAAGATTGTACTTAATTATAACCAAGGAAAACTTCAAAATAATGCACTTGATCAAGAATTTTATCTCAAAGATTAGTTTCGCTTCACTTGCCATTCCTCTAGTGTGTGTGTGTAGAGCCATTCTCACCTAATCACTTGTAACCCAGATGAGTTTATGCATAAAAATGAATCATATTTAATATTGAAGATGTGTGTATAAATGTACTCCATCGGCCTGCTTTTCAAGTCACTCTCCACTAATGTAGACATGCACAACACCAAGGATCAAGTAGGAATTTATTAAGCATGTAACGTTTGGCTTGGGTGAAGGTATGATAAAGGATAATAATTTGGCTCAAATCACCCACAAACACATAAATCAGTCAAGATTATGTAGAGCTCAAGCCTATAACACAACTTTATTTCAATTCACCATGTTACTCCCCGAAACTTATTTGAGAACACTCAATCTTTTTTTTTTTGCATAGAAACAAAATGAAAACTACAACCCCACACTTGTTGTTTCATTCTTTTAAGAAACACTTAAGGGTATAGATGCTCTTATTCTTCTCTTTTTTTTCACTCTTTTTGTTTTCTTCTTTTTTTTTTTTTTTTACACTTCCCCTCCCCACACTAAACAAAACATTGTCCTCAATGTTGTTTCAGTACGGTGGTACGAAAGCGCACAGCGTGGTTTTTTTTTTCTGTTTTTCTTTTTTTTTTTTTTTTTTTTACACACAATTAGAGACTCACTTGTATTGCTCATGATACATCCCAACCTCCTCTAACTTCCCAAAACCAGAACATAGCTCAAAATTTTATTGTGAACGATCTATATGCTCATAGGTAAGGGATAAACTGTTTGGAACAAATTCATTTGAGGTTAGGAAATCTTTTAGTAAGTTAACAAAGAAAAAGGCTTACAAAGGCTCAAAGGGGTAACTAGGGATCAATTTCAGTCAAGGTTGGCTACTAAGGCTCAAACGGTCCAAAGATGGCCTAAATCATTTCCCCAATGTTGCACAGTCTAGGATTTCGCCTCGAGTGACCATCAAAAAAGTTCTAGAATTCATTGAAATCTGAAGAAACATTTAAATTACATAAACTTTCTCTAAGTGAACAAAAAACACAGTGATAATAGCTCAGTGCTCAATGTTGCGCAAGGAATCAAAAGCAAAGCGAAAACCAATAAACATTTTAAGGACACAGATCCATGCATCATTTATCATTTTCCAAGAGTTATTCTCAATTCAATCATTGCCTTATCATTGGCCCATAAAATGCAAGAGAAAAGGTACGTGGCGTTGTTACACCTGAGTCAAGATTGTATATTTCAACAATCCTTAGGACCAGTAGCCCGCAGACTTAAGGTTTCCAGCCTATATACCTTTATTATAAAGGAACAAAACAAGATACAAGGACACTTCAAACAACATGAAATAAACAAAACTACGATTTATAGATGAGAATGCGTTTCAAGCAGTAAAGAAAACCCCATATTTGCCATTCTCAGGTCTTTTATCCACAATGTTTTTTTTTTCGAATCGAAACTGGTAAAAACAAAAACACACAACTCCAACTTAATAAAAAACATAAACTTTACTCAGAAATAATAATAAAGTCAACAAGTATGTGGACCAGTAGTCACAATACTTAATTTGATTTTTCGGCAACTTAAATTTACCTGTCCTTGACAACGGTCACAAGCTTTGCAAAATAGATATGCATCTTTGAACAATGATGGCCAGTAGAATCCACAATCAAGAACTTTCAGGGCTGTTCTTTGTGGTCCAAAGTGACCGCCACATGCATAAGAATGACAGAAGGTCAAAATTGAATTAAATTCAGATTCAGAAACACACCTTCGTATCACTTGATCAGAACAATGCTTCCATAAGTATGGATCATCCCATATGTAATATTTGGCAATGTTTTTGATCTTGTCTCTTTGAGCTCAAGTCAAGTCATGTGGTAGCTTCTTGGTAACTAAGTAATTAACAATATTTGCATACCAAGG